>JAJOOO010021092.1:0-17429 GCA_029582685.1 Solanum piurae
TATTCCCTAAGGGTTGCTTGAGGAAAGGAGTTAAGATAAAGAGGAAGGTAATGTATTGTATGCATTGAATGTGCCTAAGATGTTATAAGTGGCTTATGTGCTATTATGAATGGTTTCCATGTGTACGATGATGTATGGGATTTATATTGTGCCTAATGTGTTAAAGGTTTATGAAGTTTCTCTAAAAAGGCATGATGCATGGTTTCCAACTAAATGTCCTTTTAAAAGCATGTTTTTGCATGGTTAACATACTTAGTGCATTCTTGTACTAACACCATTCTTCTTCATCTTTTTACACCAAGTGTAGGTGGTGGTGGCTAAATGACTTTCCTAGAAGTAACGAGCTTGGCTTACTATTCCCAAGTTCGAATGTGTCCTTAAAGAGTAAAGGACCTTTATCTTTAGGAGTTTCTTTAAGTTCATAGTACTAGATAGTAGTTCTTTTGTATTGTAAGGGTTGTGTCCCTCTTATGTTGTAGTCGTGTTCTAAGATGGCTACTTTGAGATGTAGTATCCCGATTGTGTATTAAAGGTTATATGAGGTGACTTTCTAAGTCTTGTGTTATATTATGAAAAGTTTAAAATTTTCTGCTATTTTTCTATGATAATGCAATGACGAATGCTAAGGGCTTGTATAAGACCTCCGAGAGGTCGAATACGCCGGTAACGACTAAGGGGTGCTCTCGGGTCGTTACAGTGTTGTTCTTAAATTTTTGTGTCTTACATTATGCATGAGGAAGTACATGATAGGAATTAATGCATAGGAGAAGAGTATAATATTGATAATCATTTGTGATAGATAGATTCTTGATAAGTTGAGTTTGATATTTTCACTAGATTGTGATACGTAGAAAAACTGGTATACTGATGGAAATGAAAATTTATAATGTAAAATCATTTAGAGAAATTTCCAAGTAGCCAAAGCTAGTTCTTTACTGGCTTCACAATGAATTTATACCAATAGTGAGGTTCATGGTTTAAGGAGTAAAAGGGTACTAATATATTGGATTACTTCTCATTTGTGACTCGCATAAAATTTTCTGGCAATCCATAGATATGTGTATATGGACTTTCACTTGATAAATCTTGAGGACATGTTGAGATGAAGATTATTATGTTGTTTGGCAGTAAAATATTTTGGAGCTCTGTAATTAAAGATGCATTGTACTTTTGCACCTGATTTGTAGGATAGAGAACATAAAGACACCAAAAATGTTACATTTTTACTTTATATATAGCATGTGAGCCAACTCTTATAATTGAAAATTTTAGAGAAGGCAGAGGTAGTGTTTGCGTGCAAGGTTTATAAGGAAGATCAGAACCATACTTGTTGCATTTACAATTGCCTTACAGTATGTACTCTAGCCTTTTAGGTTATCTAGAATAGGGGAAGATCTACAACCACAAGCGATTACAGAGCTGGAAGAGACATAAGATCGATAGGGTTAGGAAGTAAGCATTTAATAATTGCATTGCCTTTTAATGAGATAAACTTAAATACCCTGTAAGTTGCTGTCTTAGATAATGAATTATATTTACATGTTGATCATAATAACTGTAAATTAAACAAAGCTCTTTAGTATAGATAGTACGAATTGTTGAGGAGAAAAGATATAGCTTGAGAATCTTTGGATGTTATACTAGTAGTCTGTTCTGTCCCATTGCGCTTCCCATATTGATTTATTTTAATGTATTGAGCTAATTATTGAGTAACTTGAAACAACTACAAACTACTATTTTGTCTTTTAGGATAGAAAGACAAGATAAGATTTACTTCCACATATTTGCAACTTAGTTTAATATGTCAAGTTGATTATTTTTAGGAATCAACTTCCAAATACGAGCATAGAGAAGTAAATATTGGTTGAATGTTGAGCAGGTACCATATTCACATCTAGCTAGTTGGTCCAGATCCATTACTTAGTTATCAATGTTTCATATGTCTGCCTCTGATCAAATACAAGATCTATGTAGTAGACAAGTCCTGTATCATCCATGAGGTGTCTCTCAACACATCCGATAATGCGTTGTAGCCCATTCGTCTTGCCAAGCTGTTTTTGATGAAAACATTCAAGGAAATAGGTATTTTCTAATATTCTTTCTTAACTTCGTTGTTTCTTTTACTAACTCGTTATTTTGCAAATCACTAGTACTGTTGAACTTCTGAAAGTACTCATATTGTATCTATAGCAAGGTATAGATGTTGTGATATTGAAATCAACCTCACTATCTCATGCAAGCCTTTTCACACTTCACTTGTCGGATCACAGTGGGCATGTTGATGTTATTTGTTCTAGATCTTGTCATATTGTTTCAGTTATGTGTTTGTGTGCTTGTTCTTAAATTATTTACGTATTTTATGAAAAAGTATCACATGCATATGGTGAAAATTGCAGGTGCATTATATGACTGGACTCCATCAATATATTAATGGTCTTGCAAACATGTTTAGTGTAAAAGCATGCTCCGGGGATTCACACTCTGTTTGAACTTTGCCAATTGCTAAATATTACACTAGGGAAATATGACAATTTTCCCCACTCCTAAAAGATTGGAATCTATGTGAAGATCAATTTTCCTCTATATGCTCGACACAAACTGGACCTAGGATTGCTCAAAAGACTACTGGACCTGGAACTATTACACATGGGAATTGCAGGTGCTTGAACTCAAAGAGCTTAGCAGTTGAATAAGCAAACAAGACCTCTATATTAATATTATTGGATAAAGGATGTTAGTTTTCTTTTTTTTCCAGTGAATTATTTGTGTAAATAATGATATGACGACTCATGTACTATGGTGTATATTTATATATATTAAAGCAGATTATGATAGTTCTATATCAGTGCAGTTTGATTATTTCCATAAGTAATTATATTTTAATTTAAAAAATAGGAAATTATAGAGAATGCATATATATAGGGACCACACTTTGTCAAAATAAGCTTTTTAGGACCAGCAAGATGGTGGTTAAAAAATTTTGAGCACCAATTGATGTTCTATTTAAGGACCAGTGAATATAGTCCCTAAAGTGTTTTTAGGACCAGATTTTTGTTGGTCCTGAGATCTCTCTAGGGACCCGAAATACAGTCCCTAAAACAATTTTAAAGACCAGTTTAATGCTGGTCGTAAACACAATTTAAGGACCAGTTAGTCCACCTCGTCCTTAATGTGCTTTAGCGACGGAGCTATAGGGACGAGGTGGCGACCATATTTTCTCGTCTCTATTGACCTTTAGGGACCAAAATCTTACTTTTTAGGACTAGTTTTCCCTTCGCTATAGAGCGTTTTTCTTGTAGTGCTTAATGATGTTATGATGAGCATGATTTGAGTTGGAGAAGGAAGTTCCTCCAATGAAATGAGAAATGATGAAGTTTTCACGCATAATGAGTTTGTAGATGTAGTTCTTACTTGCTTATATTGCATTGAGCTTATTGATGTGGAGTTGATGATTTCTCCTATGTTTATGCATTTATATTGAAGTGTTATGATTGTTGGGCTGCTAGTCTCGAGTCGTTATTCCCTTAATGTGTTTAAAGTGTCATACGATGATGAATCTTCCTAATTGGGGAATAATGTAACGACTCGGAAAATGATAGGTTGAACTAGAGCCTCATCGTTTGGGTTAGTGTGACTTTAGGTTGATGTCTAGGCTATTTTAGAACCTAAATGGATCAAGCTGCAACCCTAGGGTGCAAGCAAGAGCCTAGGCTAGCAAGATAGGGTGATAGAAGCCTAGTTCCTAGAGGGGCTGTTTGATCGCCCAAGGGATTGGGCAAGTCGCCCTTGTGGCCTTGTGATCGCCTAGTGGCTGCCCCATTTGGCCAAGATCCTGGACCAAAGGGTGAGCTAGGTGCAAGCTCGCCAACCAGCTTGGCGTGTCGCCCTTCTCCCCTTTAGTCCGCCAAGTGGACAGCCCATCTAGTGAGCTCATTGGAACAAAGGGCGAGCCAAGGGTGCACTTGGCGAGTTGCCTAGTGCACTTGGCGATCCCAAGTGTCCAAAGGGAGAGCTTGGTCGGGCAAGGGCAGAATTTTTAAGTTGGAACTTTAAGGGTCCTTGGTTATTTTCCAAAGTTAAGTCCTTCTTATTATTTTCCTTTCCTAACAACTATAAGGCCTTTTTATGACCTAAATCCTTTCATTTAAGCCTCTCTAAAGAGAATAAAAAGGAAACCCACCTCCTCCCAAATATTTTCTCTCTCTAGAATTTCCCAAAGAAGAAGAAGAAGAAGAGGGAGTTAGGTTTTTGGATTCAAGGTGTTTCTTCATCAAATTTGCTGGGGAATCTTAGTAAAGGTATAGTGGTCCTTCATATAGGGTTATCTTTCACCCTAGAGTCAATTTCAAAGAAGTTTCAAAGTTTTCAACTTTCATGAAAAACCCTAAGTTTCACTCAATCTCATGGGTTCCTGCATCAAACATTTTCAAATGATATGTTATGATTATATTGATGTTTAATTGATGATTTAAGATGAAAACTCTATGAACCCATGGTTTTCTCTAAATTCCTAAATTATGCCTCATGAAGTGGGTTTGTTGATTATGAATGAATGTTGATGGATTTATGCCTTGATTGATTTAGATTATTGATTTGTATCATCATATATGCCTAATTATGATGAATTGTTTGTTAATTGAGGAATGGTGAATATGGCCTTGAAAGGGCAAGTTTGACCTAATTACTTGTTGTAATAGAATGATGCTTAACTTGTTGATCCACTTGAAAGGTGGAGGTGTTTACTTACTATGTACATTTTGATCATGGCCTTGAAGGCGTATTGTGAGGAATTGAAGTATTATTATGATATTGTATATGTGAATGTAAATTGTGAAGGTTTTACATGTGATTTCAATGATAGAATGATGATATTGTATAGAATGTGAATGTGTTGTGATTGAAAGCATATTCTCACTAAACACTCATGAATGATAACGATGAATGTGATGTGAAGGGTTTCTATAAATTTAATGTTCTATCTTGGATTGGTAGACTTAGGTGGCCTCTCCTAGATAAATGAAAGTTATGTTGAATGTGATCTCTTGACTTGGAAGGCTTAGGAATCCTTCTCTTGAGTAATGAATGTGTCTTGACTTGATGAATATGAATCGATAGGCTATGACATTCCTTTCATATATGAGTAATGAATATGTCTTAACTTGATGATTATGAATCGATAGGCCAATGGCATTCCTTTCATAAATGAATGATGAGGTATTTTGGACTATGTCTTGAACCTGTAGACCTAAGCTTGTTTAGCCCTTCATGATGAGTCTAGAACCCAATGTGAATGTAAAAACCTTCAATCGGTAGACCTAGTGTTGGTAGCCCGTTCATGTGTGAAATGATGACCTTGTATTGGTAGACCCAATGTTTATGGCACCCTTCTTGGAAAGTCAATGATATATCCCTAATCTGCGTTGAATCGGTAGACCTAGTGATGGTGGACCTTTCTTGCGTAATGTACTTTGGGTTGGTAGACCTAGTTATTGGTAGCCCTCTCAAGTACAACAATGTTAATGTGAATGAACTACTCTATGGGAATGGAGGCTAAGCACCGAGTAGATATGGTAAGATGGAAACTCTCCCAATGTTAGGCTAGAGTTTCAATGAACATCTTCTTATCCCATAACTATGTGCCCGCATAGGATATTAGCAAGCAAATTTCATCCAATTTAACGATTCATCGAAGTTAATGCTACCGTTCTACATTAGGCAAGTGGAACACCTCTTTACGGTGTGGGCTATATGACACCGGATTGCATGTCAAGCTTGCATGGTCTATGTCGGTTAAATACCTATTCCCATCATGTGAGACGTGCATTATGGTTTCTTGATGAGTTCTATGAAGTGTGGGTAGTAGTAGGGATGCTATCCATTTATTGTACGGGTAGGCTTTGAGAGGATCATAGTGAGTTCTCTAAGTCTTAATGACTAAATGTATGAAAGTCCTTTAAATGCATGAATATGTCCTAAATGAACCTAATGAAGAATGTTGATTTAAATGCTTAAATGAAAATATGCATGATATACTTGGATTGTATTATGAGTTACTCCCTAGTCATGTCTACTGTATATGAATGTGCCTTGTCTAGGGTGACTTCAGAGGAGTACTTAGAATGAGTAGTAGTATGGGATGCTACATGCACATTGAACAAGTATGACTTAAAGTTGCCTTTGATGTTGGTTTAATGTGATGATGTGATTCAATTAATGTTTATGTCTCTTAAATGCTTATTGTGTAAAGGTGGAAAGGATGAATGGTAAGTTCACTTTTGGTGACCTTAAGCTGGTTCCTTAGTGTGGGTGGTGGTATGGGACGCTACCCATACATTGCACAAGGTATAGCTTGAGGGTTACTTGAGGTGGAGGCTCAAGGTCAAGGTAAAGGTTTATATGTGATCTTGTTCAAATGTGAATTTTGTGACTTTGTATGTTGGCTGTGACTTCTATTATGCCTCTTGTATCAATGTTCATGAAGTTTTACAAAAATGGCCTAAAAGCATGACTTTCAACTCAAATGTCCTTTTTAAGCATGTTTGTGCATGGTCATCATACTTAGTACATCTAATGTGCTAACCCCATTCTTCCCAATTTTCTTACTAAAGTGTAGGGCTTTGATATATGGGTGTTCTATGTTTGAAGGATAGGTGTCTAAGGTGCTTGAAGATGAACACCAGGTGAGTTCTCATAGTTTCAAGGACAAAACCCACTATGCTTTTTTACATCTTTTAGTTTTGTTCAAGCTTTTTTACGGGCTAAGTCCCAATGTTGTATTCCAAGTATAGACGGGTTTGAGACATAACGTACTAAGTCTAGAAAATCTTCCACTAGCTTTTTAATGAAAATGTCTTTGATTGTAAAGAAGTTTTTAATTCCTCTCTAATTTCAAGTATCTTACGCAATAAATGAGCTATGAGGCTTGTATAAGACCCCTTCAGGGTTGAGTACGCCGTGTTATAACTAGGGGGTTCTCCCGGGTCGTGACAAACATGGTATCAGAGCACAAGATTTTGGAATGGTCTTAGGTTGTCTCAAACCACATGTAGTAGAGTCTTGTTGATAATGTGAAGCACGCCACATTATGAATAGAAGGCTATTGGGTGTTAAGAAAGTTTCACTTCTTCATTCTTCAAGTCGTGCCATAGAGTCTAACTCTATAATGTATTTTCCTTATTCCTTATGTGATGGTCATTGGAGTGTGACCACTTGAAAGGAGTATGCTAGGAGGGTTGAGGGAGAAAAAAGGTTGGTTGTGATGCCAACTATGGCTAAGCGACTTGATAGATGTGAGATGGATGATTGTGATGTTGACTTTAGTATGAATGGGTTACTTTATGGTTATGTGTGATGTTGGTAGAATTTTATGATGAGTTTTAAGGTATGTTGAAAGAGTTGATGAAATGTGGTGTTTTAGAAATGCCTTGGTGTGATGAGTATGAAGGTTTTGTGATGTCTTGCTCCGACCGTAGAATGGAGAGAAGTGAAGTTAGAAAGAGTTCGTATAGGCTTACTCCCAAGGGGGGGATAATGTACCTAGATGGTAAGGTCTTTGAGTGTCCTTGATGTTATGAGTTAGGCTTGATTGATGTTCTCACCTTAACAGGTGTAGTGAATTTGAGGACTTTAGACCCGGTGTGGTAGACTCATATGAAACCTTGCGTGATGTGGTAAGGTTGATTGTGAGAAAGAGTTGCTTAATGAGGACCTTCATAGTTTAAAAGTACCGGTATGTTAAAGGTTTCTAGTATGTTGTGGATGTCTTGATTGAGGTTCCTATGGTATGTTCATGTTGACCTTAGTTGGGTTTACTTCTAAGTGGGGATGGTATGTTGGATAGTAAGGTTGTTGAGGGTGTGTTGTCCTTATCTTTTTCCTTCTATTCCTATTCAAGCTTAAGACGAAGAGTTCATTTTTGGATTGCTTCATCTTTTTGGAGTCATGTGTGACATTGTGTTTCCATGGTTTCCTTATAATTTGCATGTTCTAGTTGAATTCTTGATTATGTGAGAAAATGAGTTTTCATCATTTATGTTCCTCGTGTTGATTTGCATCTAGTATGAGTTGTCTATATGCTTCATGAGGTGTATTGTTAAACATGCCTAAATGTGCTTTTGAGAGTAATTGCATAATGAGCTTAATGATGTTATGATGAACATGATTTGAGTTGGAGAAGGAAGTTCCTCCAATGTAATTAGAAATGATGACGTTTTCATGCATAATGAGTTTGTAGATGTAGTTCCTACTTGCTTATATTGCATTCAGCTTATTGATGTGGAGTTGATGTTTCCTCCTATATTATGCATTTATATTGATGTGTTATGATTGTTGGGCTGCTAGTCTCTAATAGTTATTCCCTTAATCTGTTTAAAGTGTCATTCGAGGATGAATGTTCCTAAGTGGGGGATAATGTAACGACTCAGAATATGATAGGTTGAACTAGAGCCTCATCGTTTGGGTTAGTGTGACATTAGGTTGATTTGTAGTCTGTTTTAGAACCTAAATGGATCAAGGTGGAAGCCTAGGGTGCAAGCAAGGGCCTAGGCTACCAGGATAGGGTGATAGAAGCCTAGTTCCTAGAGGGGTTGTTTGACGATGGGCTGTTTGATCGCCCAAGGGATTGGGCGAGTCACCCTTGTGCCCTTGTGATCGCCTAGTGGCTGCCTCATTTGGCCAAGATGCTGGACCAAAGGGCGAGTAAGGTGCAAGCTCGCCAACCAGCTTGGCATGTCTCCCTTCTCCCCTTTAGTCCGCCAAGTGGACTCCCCATTTAGTGAGCTCACTGGAACAAAGGGCGAGCCAAGGGTGCACCTGGTGAGTCACCTACTGCACTTGGCGAGCTCAAGTGTCCAAAGGGCGAGGTTGGTCGGGCAAGGGAAGAATTTTTAAGTTGGAACTTTAAGGGTCCTTGGTTATTTTCAAAATTTAAGTCCTTATTATTCTATTCCTTTCCTAAAAATTATAAGACCTTTTTATGACCTAAATCCTTTGAGATAAGCCTCTCGAAAGAGAATAAAAAGGAAACCCACCTCCTCTTAAATATTTTCTCTCTCTAGAAGTTCCCAAAGAAGAAGAAGAAGAAGAGGGAGCTAGGATTCTGGATTTAAGGGGTTTCTTCATCAAATTTCTTGGGGAATCTTAGTAAAGGTATGTTGATCCTTTGTCTAGGGATAGCTTTCACCCTAGAGTCAATTTCGAAGAAGTTTCAAAGTTTCATGAAAAACCCTAAGTTTCACTCAATCTCCTGGGGTCTTGCATCAAACATTTTGAAATGATAAGTTATGATTATATTGATGTTTAATTGATGATTTAAGATGAAAACTCTATGAACCCATGATTTTCTCTAAATTCCTAAATTATGCCTCGTGAAGTGGGTTTGTTGATTATGAATGAATGATGATGAATTTATGCCTAAATTGATTTAGATTATTGATTTGTATCATTATCTATGTCTAATTATGATGAATTGTTGGTGAATTGAGGATTGGTGATTATGGCCTTGAAATAGCAAGTTTGACCTAATTACTTGTAGTAGTAGAATGATGCTTAACTTGTTGATCCACTTGAAAGGTGGAGGTGTTTACTTACTATGTACATTGTGATCTTGGCCTTGAAGGAATATTGTGAGGAATTGAAGTTTTATTATGATATTGCATATTCACATGTATAATGTAAATGATTTACATGTGATTTCAATGATAGAATGAAGATCTTGTATATAATGTGAATGTGTTGTGATTGAAAGCATATTCTCACTAAACACTCATGAATTATAATGATGAATGTGAAGGGTTTCTATAATGTAATGTTGTATATTAGATTGGTAGACTTAGGTTGCCTCTCCATGATAAATGAATGCTATGTTTAATATGATTTCTTGACTTGGTAGGCTTAGGCATGCTTCTCTTGAGTAATGAATGTGTCTTGACTTGATGAATATGAGTCGATAGGCTATGGCATTCCTTTCATATATGAGTAATGAACGTGTCTTAACTTGATGAATATGAATCGATAGGCCAATGGCATTCCTTTCATAAATGAATGATGAGGTATTTTAGACTATGCCTTGAACCGGTAGACCTAAGCTTGGTTAGCCCTTCATTATGAGTCTAGAACCCAATGGGAATGTAAAAACCTTGAATTGGTAGACCTTGTGTTTGTAGCCCTTTCATGTGTGAAATGATGACCTTGTATCAGTAGACGTAATGTTTATGGCACCCTTCTTGGAAAGTCAATGATATATCCCTAATGTACCTCGAATCGATAGACCTAGTGATGGTGGCCTTTTCTTGTGTAATGTACTTCGGGTCGGTAGACCTAGTGATTGGTGGCCCTCTCAAGTACAATGATGTTAATATGAATAAACTATTCTATAGGAATGAAGGTTAAGCACCGAGTAGATATGGTAAGATGGAAACTCTCCCAATGTTAGGCTAGAGTTCTAATGAACATCTTTCTATCCCATAACTATGTGCCCGCAAAGGTTATTAGCAAGCTGATTTCATCAAAGTTAAGGATTCATCTGAGATAATGTTACCGTTCTACCTTAGGCAAGTGGAACACCTCTTTACGGTGTGGGCTATATGACACCGGATTCCATGTCTAGCTTGCATGGTCTATGTTTGTTAATCGCCTATTCCCATCATGTGATATGTGTATTATGGTTTCTTGATGAGTTTTATAAAGTGTGGATGGTAGTATGGGATGCTATCCATGCATTGCACGAGTAGGTTTTGAGAGGATCCTAGTGAGTTCTCTAAGTCTTAATGACTATATGTATGAAAGTCCTCAAAATGCATGAATGTTTCCTAAATGTTCCTAAAGAAGAATGTTGGTTTAAATGCTTAAATGAAAAGATGCATGATATACTTGGATTGTATTATGAGATACTCCATTGTCATGTCTGTTGTATATTAATGTGCCTTGTCTAGGGTGACTTCAAAGGAGTAGTAGTATGGGATGCTACATGCACATTCAACAAGTATGACTTAGAGTTATCTTTGATGTTGGTTTAATGTGATGATGTGATTCATGTAATGTTTATGTCTCTTAAATGCTTATTGTGTGAAGGTTGAAAGGATGAATGGTAAGTTCACTTTTGGTGACCTTAAGGTGGTACCTTAGAGTGAGTGGTGGTATGGGATGCTATCCATACATTGCACAAGGTATATCTTGAGGGTTACTTGAGCTAGAGGCTCAAGGTGAAGGTAAAGGTTTATATGTTATCTTGTTCAAATGTGAATTTTGTGACTTTGTATGTTGGTTGTGACTTCTATTATGCCTCTTGTATCAATGTTCATGAAATTTTACAAAAATGACATAAAAGAATGACTTTCAAGTCAAATGTCCTTTTTAAGCATCTTTGTGCATGGTCATCATACTTGGTACATCTAATGTGCTAACCCCATTCTTCCTCATAGTTTTGAGGACAAACTCCATTATGTTCTTTTTACGTCTTTTAGTTTTGTTAAAGCTTTTGTATGGGCTAAGTCCCAATGTTGTATTCCAAGTATAGATGGTTTGAGACATAATGTACTAAGTCTAGAAAGTTTTCTGCTTGCTTTTTAATGAAAATGTCTTCGATTGTGAAGAAGTTTTTAATTCCTCTCTATTTTCAAGTATCTTATGCAATGAATGAGCTATGAGGCTTGTATAAGACCCCTTCAGGGTCGAGTACGCCTTGTTACGACTAGCGGGTGCTCCTGGGTCGTGACAAGCTTGACATGTTAGATTTCGATGTTATTCTTGGTATGGATTGGTTTCACTCTTGTTATGCTTCTATAGATTGTAGAATTCGTGTAGTCAAATTTCAGTTCCCTAATAAGCCTATCCTAGAGTACAAGGGGGGAAATTCTATGCCTAGAGGTAGGTTTATATTTTGTCTTAAAGGTAGAAAGATGATTTCTAAGGGTTGCATTTACCATCTTGTTAGGGTGAGAGATACATATTCTGAAACCCCTACTCTTGAGTCAGTCCCCGTTGTTAATGAGTTTTCGGAAGTATTCCCCGATGATTTACCCGGTATTTCTTCCGAGATGGAAATAGACTTTGGTATTGACCTTCTACCAGATACGCAACTTATTTCTACTCCTCCATATAGAATGGCCCCGGTTGAGTTAAAGGATTCGAAAGAACAATTAAAATATTTGTTGGATAAAGGTTTCATCTGACCGAGTATCTCTCCATGGGGTGCTCCAGTTTTATTTGTTTGAAAGAAAGATGGTTCTCTTTGAATATAGATTGACTATCGTTAGTTGATTAAAGTGACCATTAAGAATAAGTATCCTCTTCCAAGGATAGATGATTTGTTTGACCAATTTCAAGGGGCAAGTTACTTCTCTAAGATTGACCTTAGGTCGGGTTATAATCAATTGAGGGTGAGAGGAGATGATATTCCAAAGATGGCTTTTTGAACTCGGTATGGTCATTATGAGTTTTGTGTAATGTTGTTTGGGTTGACAAATGCTCTGGCGGCGTTCATGGACTTGATCAATAGGGTGTTTAGAAAATACCTTGATATATTCGTAATAGTGTTTATTGATGATATTTTGATATGTTCAAGAAGTGAGAATGAGCATATTGACCATATGAGGATTGTGTTGCAAATTTTTACGGACCAACAAGTCTTTGTAAAGCTTAGCAAATGTAACTTTTGGTGAAGGTCCATAGCTTTTCTTGGGCATATTGTGTTAAGCAAGGGAATTAAGGTAGATCCTATTAAGACGGACGTGCTCACACTACAACATTTTATGTCTACAACCACCCTAGAAAAGTGTGGCCTAAACTATGAAAAAGTGTGGCCTTTGATAAAAGGCCACACTTTTTGACTTTAAGCCACACTTTTCCAGGGGTGGCCGAAAGAAGCGTAACCATAGAGTTTAGGCGACACTTTTCCAGTGTTGCCTTATCAGCTACGCTTACAAGCATAGCCTAAAAGGAAAAAAGGTCACACTTTCTAGTACCTCATATAGCAACATTTATATCTCATACAACTACACTTTCAAGTGTGGCCTTTGCTTCCTTATTGCCCACGATTTTAAAGTGTTTCCTTTTCTATCTAATGTATGACAACACTTTGAAGTGTAGCCCTTGCCCATGTGCATACCACAATTTACAGTCCTATGGCTACACTTTTAAGTGTGGTAATATTATTTTGGCTATAAAATATTTATATGCCGTAATTTCTAATTAAAAAATACCAATATTATTTTGCAATAAATAATCTCAAGCATTAAATTGGCTAATAAGTAATTCAAATAAATAAATTTGCAATAAAATTCAAAAGATAGTATGTCTTGGGTACATACACATACTTATAAAGCAATATTCTAAATATGTGTACAGAATAGTTCAAAAAGTACTCTTACAATAGTTCAGAAAATTATAGCAATGAATATATTTCACAAAATCAAACATAATGTATTCAAACTTTTATAATAGTTCAAAAACTCTTAATTATCCACTTCAATGAGATCAAATTGACTTGTGGCGACCCTTCAAATTTGATCACCTCCATTTCCCTATAAATTTAAAATGTACAACAAATCAGATTGCAGCAGTACGTTATAGAAGAGGCAACAAGTTCTAACTTCCAGATTGCAACAGTTCTAGATTGCAGATTGCAGATTACAGAGTGCATATTTTTTGAGTTTCAGATTGCAGATTACAGTCCCAAATACCAGATTATAGATTACAAATTACAATTCCAGATTGTAGGTTCTAAATTTCATATTGCAGATTACAATACAAGATTTCAGGTTCAAGATTGCAGATTGCAGATTACAGTTTACAAATCAAAATTTAACAGCCAAAAAACTTTAAGAATTTTGTAGTCCACTTCATGCCAAATAACAGGGGCAGCATGAGAAAAATCCCAAGATATTCTCAGAGGCCCCATAAGTTGTAGCCAAGGTGCATTTCAAAGGCAACATAGCTAACAACTGGTAAGGTTGAAAATGTGAGGCCATATATTTAAGTGACAAAAGTGATGGAATCAACAACTAACACCGATAATTGATGGATAAACTTACATAAACCACGTATATATAGTGAATTATAAGCCACATAATGAAGTGGGTTGAGAACCATCTCGTCTCATTACCTGTCCACATAACAAGTCTTCTTTAGCACTTTTCAAACTAAAATACAATTCAAATATTGAGGTGTGAATCAATAAAACAGCTAGCCCCAATCCACATTGAAAAGAAGACCAAATCAGAGAGTTGCGGGTGTCTATGTTAACAAGCTGACGATGGTTGGTTGTGAAAACATGTCTTTTAAGCCCACGACAGCCTATAGAGAAGAGGTATTATGGGGTAAGAGACACAACAAGCACCATTTTCTTTACTGTCCTATTACAGATCAAATTTGGCAATTGTTTTGGAACTTTCTGGGAGTTAAATGGTCCTGCTAAACAACACTGTTGATATTTTGAGAAGCTGGATTAGGGAAGGTTCAGACAAAAGAAAGATAACATAGTGGAACACTATACAAGTTGGTAGATGGATAGTCTGGAAAGAGAGGAACTTGAGATGATTTATAGATAAGAACAATCACATCTAGAAGATAAAAGGCTCACAACATTTTTTTGGTTTACTTTTGGTGTAGCATGGAAATTTCTGATGAAGCTTTAATCTATCTTAGACCCCCTAGAATTCCTATAGATTTAGATAGAGAAAAATTCCCAAGATATTCTCTTGGGAACCCAGGCAGAACTGGAATTGGTGGAATTCTCAAAAACTCCAAAAGAGATATCATTTTTTCTTTTACTTCCCCTATGGGGCGAGGTACCAACAATCTATCATTTTTGCTTTTACTTTCCCTATGGGGTAGGTAGTCTAGTTATATTGGTGTGTCATCAAAGTATAAGAAGATGGAGGAAGAAGGTGACTTAAAGCTCAACGAATATAGCTAGAGTTGTCGCAAATAATGATGTTCATTTTTTATTAACTTATAACGTCTAGGTTTGTTAATTTCTAAGGTTGTTTGATTTAGTAAGTAAGTCTCAAGTTGATTTTACCTCTTTTCGTACCAAAAAGGTTGTTGAAATCGGCCAAGAACAAATAATATTTATACCAGCAAAATCAACCTCAAACTTGTTGAATGTACCCACTATGAAGGGAGGCTATTCATATTCATGCTATATTGGATAATTCTAGGCTATAAATTCTAAGAATGAACTACTCACATCTTCAATACATTCTATCAATTTATCTTTCTCATTTTACAAGGTTTACATGCTATTTTTGTTTCTTATGCAGTTGCAACTGTTTTTCTAAATTTACACTTAAACTAATAATAACGTCAAGTTCATTTTTATCAAAAATTAAATAAATAATAGTGTCGACTTGGTTTTATTTCAATGATTATGTGAAACATGCTCTAATTCTGTTCCTACTCCCAAGTCTGGTGTTTTGGACACTATTTACAATTAATCAAGCAGGCAGACACATGCAATACTTTAAACAACCACTTTATGCAACTGTAATAAAATAAGGTGTAAACCACTAAGAGAAATTTGGTAATCGGAGTTGCACATTAGTCGTACTTTGTTCTGCAAGTCCATCCTTTCGATAATAAATAGAACCACTAAAAATTAATCAGGTTAGACAAGCAGTAAGTAGATAAATGCATCCACCATTTCTTGTGGCAATGCAAATGCAAAGAGTTCTATGACACAATAAAGTAATTATCATAGCTTATTCATCTTTCTCTTGAAAAATCCAAAACTTAACAAGCCATTCAAGTTCAACAAACAACCTTTTCTGTATAAAAAAGTTCAATGAAGACAACATCAATACACAGGTCAACATCCCCTTTTCTTAACTACCTTATTTTAACATGACGATTAACAAGAAAGCATATTGATTTTACATGTCTTTCCACAACAGGTTTTCGATTATGCTCAAAACTTAGCAAGCCATTCAAGTTCACCAGACAACTTTTTTTCTATAAAAAACCTCAACAAAAATAACACCAATACACAGGTAAATATCCTCTTTTATTAACTACCTCATTTTAACATGACGATCAACAATAAAGCATATTGATATTGCCTGTCTTCACAAAGGAGATATCATTTAGTGATAAAGCCTCAGCACAACTAATTAAGTAATGAAAAATTCCACACATACTAGGAGAAGGAGTCTAGTACTTTTCCTTGAAATAGTAGAGTCTTTCGTAGTGAAATAGCAATGAAATATAGTATTTCCGAAGAATAAATTAAGCATTTGTGGCGGAAGAAGGAAAGCTAAACACCAATGTTACTTCCTTCCATCTTTTCTCCTCTAGAACCTGCAATTACATTCAAAAAAATTTCATTGTAAGAAGAGTTAAAGAACTACAAGTTCAACATTAATTCCAACCCAATCATTCCTTTCTATACATGTTAAGAGCTATACTTGTCAACAACAAACAACAAACTGTAAGGGCACAAAATTCTCCCAACCCATCCTACACCGAGTTTGAAAGAACAACTAGGGAAACAACTTAAATGAAAATGAAACCGAGCTCCAAGTGTTTTGGTTCCTTACGCCAAAATGCATACACCTTCAACCTATTAGCATGATGTTCTCTTCTTACCCATTTCTTGACTTTACTCCAGCTGAGCGTTGATGTGAGGCCAAAATACATATTTTTAATCATTATTTGCCTCATATTTAGTATTTATATTTGTCCTTTATGAGCATAAATTTTATGGATTGTGTTAAATTGTGTATTTTATTTGTAGGATTAAATTGATAAAAAAAATGAAGAAGTTTGGAGCTAAAACGAATTAAAGATGGAAAGTTAAAGAAGGAAATCAAGCAGGCAGTTTAATGGATTAAAGTGAATAAAATAATATATTTTTATATATGATAAAAGGCGGCTGCAATTGAGGAAATTCAAATTTGTTGCTTGCTGCTGCCACGTGGCAGTAAGTGAATGGTACAAAAATATATTGAGGCGGCAGCACTGTTCCCGCGGCGAATTAAAAAGGAATCCAATTCTTTTTGGTTTTGGATTCCTAATTTAATTTGGACTCAATTATTTTATTTAGGATTTCTATATCTATAAATAGGACATGAAAAGTTATTCTTGATGGAAGAACCAAGATACAAGACACAATATAAATTTTCTTCTAGCTTAGGAACTTTGGAAGAGCCGCCGTGGAGGCTGGAGAATTGTGGTTTAATTATTTCTTCTCCTTTATTATTTATTTGTATTCGTGATTTATAAAAGATAGTTTAGCTATTATTCTTAACTTTTTATGATTAACACAAACATATTTATTTTAATAAATTTTGAATGTGTTCTTGAGATAATGAGTAGCTAACTTTTATAACTAGGGTTGTGGGAACCATGAGCGATTAACAAAGTATGAATAGTAAATAAGCAATTCTTGAATAGTGTTTTGCATGCATTGATAATTCTTTCGTTTAGAAGTCTTT
>JAJOOO010021100.1:0-11085 GCA_029582685.1 Solanum piurae
AGCCCAAGTCAAAAAAGAAAAAGAAAAAAAGAAGTAGAACCAAACGAAACAAGATAGCAAAGACAAAATAAAATAAAAAAGACTAAAGCTCTAAATAACCATCGGAGAAATGAGAGGTCACCGGAGAAGATGGTGAATTCAAATCACAAAAATTGATCCTAGAGTTATGTAAAAGAATCTTAAATTGGAAGGAATTTGTGGGGGAAATATAGAAAATTTGTGATAAAGAGATATTGATGAAAGAGAAAGTATTAATGAGGGTAAATATGGGGACCAATCACATAAAACGTGCCTAGACATAATTAATTATGTGTGTAATAATAACTTTTCTATTTAATAATTTCCTATTTATTTATATATAATTAACTTTGCTATTTATTGTGTAATTATATCCATATAACATAAAAAAAATAAACTATAGCTATTTATTTTTAATGTATATTGATGTTTGTCATATTCTGTAGTTTTTCCTATTTTTAACTCATTTTGGCCCACCTGCTTCGACTCAAATAACTTAACCAAGTCAACAACCCACCCATTAATTAGCTCAACCTACATTAATATTCACAAATTAACTCAACCCATCAATTTGATATTCCTAATCCGAATAAATGCCTAATGAACGTTCTTTTACATAAGTGATTAACGTCCATGTTTCTTTTATGTTTCTTCTCCGTCATTGATATTCACATTCAAGTTCTTGGCTTAAGGCCCATTAAAGAGGAGAACGTACCTTAATTTCATTTTAATTTATTTCTAGAACTTGAACTTGAGATCTGTCGTTAAAGGTGGAGAAATCGTTTGGCCCAAAAATTTATTGGTAAAGTAATGCCACTTTTTTAATCACTTCACTATCAGATAGGCCCAAAAATTTATTGATCTAAAGCTTTGAAAAAGATAAAGATAATTAAGTTCCAACTTCTTTTCGCTACTAAATGAGAAAAAGAGCAGATCGTGTACCCTCACACCTTCCAAACATTTTTTGTTTCAGTAAGCAATGGTGTCTAAGATTTTTAGTATTTTTTTACAAGAAATTCTTATAGCATGTAATGAAATTATGCAGGAAAACTTTTGTTGATAGTTATGTGAACTGCTCATGTTTTGTAGGATCCCTTAGTATTTTGACGATATCTAATACAAGGATGTAAATTGTTAACTTTCAAATACTTAGATTGGGAGTCGAGGTTAGTTTTCAAATCGAGTGTCGGAATCAGATTTCGAATCGATCATCGAGGTTGTTTATTCTCGATTCGATTGTTGAGATCGGGTCCAAGTTCGAATATCAAGACCCCAGATCAGGAGTCGACGTCAGGTCCAAATTCAAATGTCAGACCTCAAATTAGGAGTCGAGGTCAGTTCCCGGATTGAGTTTAGGAATCAGATTTTGAATCGATCGTCGAGGTTGTTTATTCCTGATTCGATTGTTGAAATCGGGTTTAAGTTCGAATATCGAGACCCCAGATCGGGAGTCGACGTCAGGTCCAAATTCGAATGTCAGACCTCAGATTGAGAGTCGAGGTCAATTCCCGGTTCGAGTGTCGGAATCAGATTTTGAATTGATCGTCGAGGTCATTTATTCCTGATTCGAGTATTGGGATCGATTCCAAGTTCGAATATAGGGATTGGGAGTCAAGGTCAGGTTCAAATTCAAATGTCAGACCTTAGATCAGTTGTCGAGGTCAACTCTCGGATTGAGTGTCGAAATGGGATTTTGAATCAATCGTCGAGGTCGTTTATTCCCGATTCGAGTGATGGGGTCCCAAATTGATTATTGGGGTTGATTTTCGGACGAGAAACTATTTTCCTAAAATATGTTTTCTACTCTCTAGCCAAAAATTAAAATTATTTTTCTAAAAGAATATTTTTTATTCACCAATCAAATACTACAAAAAAAAATTCGAATTTTTTTTTTCACTCACCAACTAAACCAAACATGAGAAAATAAGTTGAAAACCAAACACACATGCTCATTATTAATCTTAAAGGTATAATCTTGATTGAAGTTTATTATCAAAGCCTATTTCCCTCTCTTCAAATATTTAATTAAATAAATACTACTTCCTTGGTAAAATATGAATGATGCTAGCATTGTCCAAGCGTCAAAGGTTTATATAAAGCATATAAGTTGTGTTGTAAATTTGTCTCAAAACTTATAAAAATGATGTGATGACAATATAGGTCTTTGTCACAAAATTAGACACCACCTACCACGTATTGGCGGTGGCTAGTGTCGTTTCTAGAGGTTGACAGTAAAATAAGGCCACTTTTTTAATCGTCCATAAATATATTTAATATTTAATTAATTAAGATAGTCAAAAACATATAGTTTTTAAGCGACGTTTAAATAAAAAATGGAGCATATAAATAAAAAATGTGACAAATAAAGTGGTTGGAAGGGAGTAAATCAGAAGAGCGTCTAACCTGAACATCAAATTCGATAAATTGAAGGTTGGATTTAGCAGCTTCATTGAAGGAACGCAAAGTATTCTCTTTTATTGTTTTTTGATGACATGAAGAATATTGCAACATATTTGTCCCACTTCCTCTATGTCCCATTACTACAAACTTATTATTATTGTTCATCTTCCCAACATCATCTTCATCTTCCCCTACACATAAAATTGAGAGACGCAAATTCAAATTTAGTAAGACTCAATATAAAAATCATCTCTCATAATTAATCAGAAATATCAGGTTTGAACCATTCTAACTATAGAGACATTTTATATCTCGACATAAACTCAAATTTAATCTAACCTCAAAATTCAAATACAAGGGGTGATTACTTACCATGGAAAAGAGGTGTAGAATTATTACTATTATTGTTGTAGAGTGAAGGAAATGTGACGTTTTCAACATGAATTTCATCAATGTGTGGAACAACTTGAGAAATTGGAATTGCCTTGAGAGCCATTTTTTTTTTTTGGTTTTGATTTTGTTTTTGTTTTTGTTGGTTTTGGAGATATTGAGGTTATTGTTGTTAATATGTATGAAATGGACAAAGAGAGGGTTGTTGTTTATGGTGAGTATTTAAAGGATTACACAAACCTTTTACTTCAAACTTTAATTAAAAGTAAAAGTCAAAAACCGTTTCTTGTATTTATACCCACTAAACGTGTACGTGTTGGAGTTTTTCCCTCTTCACTTTTCTTTTTTATTCGGTGGTGACGCAGTGAGATAACTTGACTTTTTTTTTATTCAGTGATGACGTGGTGAGATAACTTCACTTTTAATTGGAGACTTTAGGTTTAAGTTTTAGATACAGAGAAAATTTTGTTAGAAGTGTTATCTTTAAATAAGTCTTGTAATGCACAATCTAAATATAATCGGAGCTTTAATACGGACTTTAAACATTAAATAAAAAAAATTGTGGCTTGAATTACACGTGTATTGGACAATATGTGAGCTCCTTGAAAGTGACTGTGATTTAAAGGGTAATTTGTCATTAAGATTTCTTACTTTATAATCAAATTTTTGAATTATTTTGTACTAAATGTTAAATCGTGTGTGTTTTTTTTAATGGACAAAAAAGATACTATATATCTGCTCTTTCCAATTCAGTTTATTATACATTTAAAAATTACGTAAAAAATTATAAATCATAAAACAATTTTAAAAAATAAAATGGTTGCCTTTTAATATTTTGTTTGTGTTACATAGAGGAGTAATATATATTATTAAAAGTTACATAAAAAATTATTAATCAGAATAATTAACAAACATAAAATATTTAAAAAAATATATAAAATTTAATTGACTTTAAATTTCATATATATTACATAAATTAAAACAAAAAAAATAATATATATTGAACCAGTGTCGTAAATAACTCTAGAGATTGATCACGACTTTACTAGAAGAGTCAATAATTGACACATGATAGATGTACAAAATATTTACATAGAATTTTCCTACTCTTTCTCGAAACAGCTGAAACATATATTGACAAGTATTTGGGAGAGGGTCCATATTTGTCTCGATACTTTTTCGATAGCGCATAATTTTGCTATCGTTAAAATTTTAGTTCATCTATATCTCTTGTCATTAGAATATCGTTTCATACCTCTTTATAGTTAGGATATGTAAGAAGCGCGGGCATATGCAAACCTATACATTTACTCGAGAAACAATATATGTATAGATTTGTATATTTAAATATTGATATACATAATTAGTGTATCAATAATTTTTATATTTGGATCATATTAATAAATAAGTTTGATCGAGCGGGACATACTGATAATTTATGCAGTTTGGAAATTTTACACAAATTTTATAGTGTTAAGAGCTAATTACATTATATCTTTATTCTTTTTTAAATTATCAAAATTCCTTAAACTTGGTGAAATTAGGATACATCTCAAAAACGTTCTGATACATCACATCCTAGTTTGAATACATCATTCAACGTCTCAATAAATCACTTAAAGGTGATGTATCCAAGAATAGGAAGAGTAGATATTTTTGTAATTTTTTCAAATGATAGAAAATTTTAGAGAATATGATAAAATAAGTTGTGTATTTAGGTAATTTTTCCGAGAAGGAAATAAAATGTGAAGTGAAAAATAAAAAAAGGTCCTACCGGGAGTCGAACCCAGGTCGCTGGATTCAAAGTCCAGAGTGCTAACCACTACACCATAGAACCTGTTTGTTTAAGCAGGTCACTGTTTATAATATATTATTACAACTACGTCGATTTTAGTAGTTTGGTGTAGGGTGGAATATTAATTTCTACTTGTAATTTAACGACAATGGTGAAGAGACAAATATATCTTTAGATTCTTAATTGGAGTTTACTTGATCACTCAAATCTTCATTTTGCTTAGTTGGAGGTGTAGCCATTGAAATTATATGAGATTCTACAAGACTTGTTTAATTCTAATTGAACATGTATTTGATTTCAAATAGGATTACTCTACTCAAAATCCTAGATTATGCATATATAAAAGTATTATATTCTCTTTAAAAGCATCTCGAATATTTCGTAAAATTTTGAATATTCATAAATAGATCAAAATATGTCACAATCTTCAATACTTCAAGAAGATTCACAAGTCATTTCATGCAGGGGCGGAGCCAGCCCTCTGTTAGGGGTTCATCCGAACCCCCTTCGGCGGAAAATATTACTATTTATATATGGTTAAAATTAATTTTATGTATATATAGTAGATGTGGAACCCCCTTCGGTTAGTTAGTGTGTTTAGTTCTTCAGATTTAGAACCCCCTTATTAAAAATTCTAGCTCCGCCACTGCTTTCATGGAGATCAAATCCAGATCATCCTAAAATATATAGAGAGAAGAATTAAGGGAGGAACAAAATTGTACTCGTATTATTTATCAATAAACTAAAATCATATTTCTTCATATGTATTTGTGATTATAATTTATGTTGATCACTTTAAATTTGTTGCAAATAAGGGGTTTTGGGATTGAAGTCCCAAATTTCCATGTCTATTTTTTTTTTTTTTAAAAAAACCAAATTATTTTTGAAGGTAAAAGCTCGAATTAAATCATGTAAATAATCCCCAAAAAAGTTTTGTAACCTCATTGATTTGTGATTATTTTCGCTAAAAATGGTACAAACCATGTGACATAGAAGTAGGGTGTGCAGAAATCAATTTAACCGATAAATTGCACCTAAAAATATATTATCGGGTTAACTGTATTGTAATTTTATTTAGTGCGTTATTGATACGATTTTTGATTTTATGATTTTGGTTAAAAAATATTATTGGGTTAATAGTTCTGTAATTTTATTTAGTCGGTTATCGGTTCAATTTTTGATTTTATGATTTTGGTTAATGGTTAAACCGATTACCTAATAAGATTATATTAAAATACTATTTTACTCCTAAGTATATAGCGACACCATCTATCTTCTCGACACAAACTAGTATTACCTTCTCAATTTTTAATTTTTAATTTTGATTGTGATAAAGATAGATAGTTAAACGTGGTTTTGCAAGACTGTTGCTACAATTTTTATTTTATGAACATGTGTATATATGATTTATTATATGAACATTCTTTTTATTGGTTACATCGAAAGTCAAATCGTTAAGAACAAAAACGATCAACTGAGAATCGATAATAAATCTTACTTGTTTGGTTATTGATTTAGCATGTTCACCAATCGAAAACCGTTAAACCCCAATAATATATAAAATCAAACTGAATCGATCGATGTGCACCCCTACATAGAAGTTCCAAAACTCAAGAACAAAATTTGGTTTCTTGCAAAAATTGATTTTAAATATTCAAAGTTTCAACATGATCGCGATCATCAATGACCTAGGCGTCCTCGCAAATCATCTCTTCGTGTTCACGAACACGACTTGGTCAAAGTTTTCATGACTTTCAAGGTACAACCCTCACGGTCACAGATAGATCATAGATGTGTCAAATGAGCGGGTTGAGCTGAATATGGGCAAGTTAAATTGCTAAGTTAATAAATGGGCAGGTTATTGACCTGCCCAAAAGCTAATTGGGCTGAAATGCATTGAGTTTAAATGCAGTGGCGTAGCCAAATCCACCCCAGAGCCCAGGGTGTCCAATTGGACACCATTCGTCGAAAAATTACGTTATATATATATGTCAAATTCTACATTTAAAGAATATATATTTAAAGTTGGACACCCTTGATAAAAGTTATGCCTTTGGCGCAGTGGTAATGCGTGTCTATTTGAATGGAGTTCCAGGTTCAAATATCAAATTTATTTTTATTTTATTTTGACAACCACACACCATTATTCTTGGACATCCTTAATAAAATTTCTTGCTCCGCCACTATTTAAATGGGCGGTTTATCGACCTGCCCAAATGCTAATTCTATTGGGCTAAAATGCATTGAGTTTAAATGAGCTAAAATGTGAGTCATAACCCAATCCGCTCAACTACTACTAAGTTTTAGTTGGTGTATTTTTTTTTTATATATAAATATTTAATGGCTAAAAAATATTATTTTTCTTTATTATGGCTATATATAACATATTAAATTAAATAAATATTTCGACAAAATTTCTCATGAGTCGATTCAAACCGCATATCAATCCAACAAATGATTGGGTCAATAATCCGCTCAAGACGGATTATACATATTGAATTTGATTTCGCCACACCTAATCACAAACATTGACTTATCAACATCTCTAGGGATCACGGCTCAGGACCTCACCATCACGACGCTAGTCAAGTCTCTCATCTCCACGATCTCAGTCGCATCAACTTAAAACCAATCCAAACACATCCAAACCCCTCGAGTCTCATCTCAAACCATCCAACAAGTTATATACCAAAGTTTATAAATACTCAAAACATGAGGTTCGATTGTTATAACTCCCTACCTATCCTAATTTCATTATCATTATTCAAAATTAAGAATGAAGGTATGCTTACCATCCCATTACCACGTGGACTAATAAGTAGTGGGCAACCATTACTAAGAAAATCCAATCCAATCATTGCTAACACAAAAGATAAAGTCGTGTGAAGCACAATTATCTAACTAAAACTTGTCAACCGGATCAATTGTCAACTTGTACCAACCAATTGTTCCCATAAACTCGTTTTATCACAAAAATTAAACATCATCATTTCATCATTCTTCATTCTCAATCAATCAATTTTGTTCCTTTTTCTTCATTCCTCTCATTTTTTTCATCACTTAACCATATCACTTCTCAACATTTTATTTTTTCAATCTATTGACTTGATCTAGAAATTTCGTTATATCGAAAAATGGTGAAGAATCACCTAGATAAAAATGGTAGCTTCACAGGCAGCCCGAAACCACCTCATCCGACCACGTCAACTGATCCACATTCGCGAAAAAGCAGCCAGGAAGAACTGGATCACTCCTTGAATCATCACAATGAGGATGTCAAGAAGTTATCGGATGATATTGATCGATTCATCGATGAACTTTCCACATGTGATGATAAATCAAATCCCCCTGAAGTCCCTGAAAGCATTGAGACATTCTCAAAAATCATCGAGTCGAAAATCAGCAAGCATAATACTTGTGAAAATTCGTCCTCAAGATTATGCAAGATGACGGAGGAGGACAACTTTTTCATTGAAGCAGTGTCACGTTTATCCAAATTGACTAATTCCTTGAGTGATTTTCCTTCAGGTTCAACGACCACTAGGTCGTTGAACAGAACGAGCATGGTCCTACAACGGGCCATGACGTTAATGGAAGAGGATTTGAGAGCCTTGTTAGAAGATTCTTCTTCAAGTCATGTTAAAGTTTATAAAAACTCTTCTTTCAATTCAAACAGGCTATTAGTAGATGGGGAACAATGTAGTTTAACCCTATCGGAATCGAGTGGAGAGGAGGAATATCCGTCATTTCCTCCTGACGCGGTGACAAGAATGAACCGAATAGCCTCTACCATGATCATGTCTGGCTATGAAACAGAATGTTGTCAAGTGTATTCAATTACGAGGAGAAATGCATTTGTTGAACAAATGAAGAAGCTCGAATTCGAGAAGATCAACATGGAGGATGTTCAAAGAATGCAATGGGATTCTTTAGAAGGAGATATCACACGGTGGATCAGAGCTGTTAAAAGTTGCTCAACAACTCTGTTCCCCGGTGAAAAGAGATTCGGGGACTCTGTTTTCTCTGAGTCTCCAATGAATTCTCAAAGCCTATTTAGCAACCTAGCTCGCGCAATTGTCCTTCAGCTTCTCGACTTTGCTGAGGCTGTAACTATGACCAAACGCTCCGCGGAGAAACTCTTCAAATACCTAGATATGTATGAAGCTTTGCGTGATCTCATTCCATCCATCAAAAACTCATGCTCAAATGAATTGAATTCCGAGATTCAAGCTACAATAGACAGGTTAGGTGAATCAGCTGTAAGTATATTTAGTGATCTCGAAAATTCCATAAAGAACGACGTTGCAAGGACACCCGTCCCTGGTGGGGCAGTGCACCCCCTAACGCGTTACGTCATGAATTATTTAAAATATGCTTGTGAATACAAAATCACCCTAGAGCACATCTTCCAGCAACACGTAAAATTCGAAGAATCCAATGCCAATGTCAATTCCAATTCCAATTCCCCTGCCAAATTGAAGCCAACATTGGAGGTAGAAGCAGAAAACGATAGCCCACATTGTAACTCCGAGACAACGCCATTTTCAATACAGCTCGTGACGATAATGGACCTTCTTGACACGAATCTCGAAGCAAAATCAAACCTTTACAGAGACCCTGCTTTACGCGATATTTTCTTAATGAACAATGGTAGGTACATTTTACAAAAAGTGAAAGGTTCCGCGGAGATACATCAAGTGATGGGCGATACGTGGTGTAGGAGACGATCAACTATCGTTAGACATTACCACAAGAACTATCAAAGGGAGACATTTGGTAAAGTACTTCAAATCCTAACACACGATGGAATGCAAGTACACGGGAAAGTGGCGAAAACAACAGTTAAAGAGAGGTTCAAGAATTTCAATGCGATTTTCGATGAAATACATAGGAGTCAGAGTACTTGGGTTGTGAGTGATGAGCAACTTCAATCAGAGCTTCGAGTTTCGATATCTGCATTGGTGATTCCAGCGTATAGATCATTTTTTGGGAGATTTAGACAGTATTTGGATAATGCAAAGCAAGCAGAGAAGTATATAAAGTATCAACCAGAGGATATTGAAATATTGATCGACGATTTTTTCGATGGTAATTCTACATCAATGGCTAGAAGGAAGACATAGTTGTTATAATCATAATGCAGAAAGAGTGATAAGTAGAAAGCAGAGTTG
This sequence comes from Solanum piurae, assembly GCA_029582685.1. Classification (NCBI taxonomy): domain Eukaryota; kingdom Viridiplantae; phylum Streptophyta; class Magnoliopsida; order Solanales; family Solanaceae; genus Solanum; species Solanum piurae. Next base: position 9,775 of record JAJOOO010021100.1, read on the forward strand.
AGAATTTTGTATGACATATTATTAATTATTGTATTTCATTTCCCCTTTTATATGAACTTTATATTTGAAGTTTTGATTTGAAATTTGTGTATGTTTATGATATTTGAACAATTGTTTTCATATCTCGAACTCACTTAAAAGGTAGAATTTCAATTCCAAGTTTGTAATTTCATAAAAGGACTTAGGCGAGGAGATTGTCTCCTTACCTGTTTGAAATGTAGATAACAATAATAATATATCCAGTGAAATCCCATAAGTGAGGTTTGAGGAGGGTATGATGTACGCAAACCTTACCACTACCTCGTGGAGATAGATAGATTGGTATTCCTTCTTCCTTAAAATGTGTCCAAGTTAATAACCAATATATATAGGAACTACCTATGAAGTGATACCAATGGATATGGTAAAATGTCTCCAATAGCATGGAAGACTATGCAAATCAAGTTCATTGGAGACCTAACTATCATTCAATTTGAACAATGGAATAAATAAGCAAGTTGCTTTGAGCCATTAACAAAGAAGGACAAACTTTAGGTTTTATGGATCCATACTTATTATTTAAAGGGTGGAAATGTTTGAACAATTACATATTGTAGGTCAAGTTATTGTAAATGTGGACAGAATAAAGGAAATAGCTTTACAATTACATATTGTAATGTCAAAGTTTTTGTAGTGACCTTGCAAATGTATATAAAATGTATATGTATTGTATAATGAATGTGTATAATATGTATATACATTTTATATACACTATAAATGTTACTGATAATTTAATGGTGCTTGTTGGAGGAGTATGAAGGTCTTAGCTCAACCGTTTTAGTTTGAATTGTGTGTTTTTTGTGTGAAGAAGTGAATCTTCTCCTCCTCCTTCTCCCGATCCTTTGGTTTTAATGATTTTTGTACAGGAGATTTATATAGATTCAACAACAAAAAACAACAAAAAATCAAGTGTAATTCCATAAAGTAGGGTCTGGATAGAATGTACGCAGACCTTATCACTACCTTAGACGTAGAGAGGTTGTTTCCAATAAAGATGTATATACATTGTAGGGGTGTACATGATCGGGTTGGTTCGGGTTTTTCAAATACCAAACCAAACCATTTGTGTCGGATTTTTAAATCTATAAACCAAACCATTTGTGTCGGATTTTTAAATCTATAAACCAAACCAAACCAATAAAACTCGGATTTTTCAACCTCGGGTTTTTTCGGATTTTTTCGGATTTTTCCGGTAAAGTATTCATACAAACATATAATTTACTTGTACTTCAAATATTTCTTTAGTCCTACCAAAATACAACTATCTAAGGT
>JAJOOO010021103.1:0-14062 GCA_029582685.1 Solanum piurae
ATTCGGTGCTCGATACTACTCCCAAAAATGTACTGGCTCTTATGTTTTTAAAACATATGTCTTCCTGCTGATTTGAGATAATTACTCAAAAACTAACCAGAAGGCATCTTTGGAAATCTCAGTTTCCAACCTTGTTTAAATGTAAAAACATTTCTTTAAAACTTCTTTGGGAATACATAGTTCCCTAATAACTTTGAGAAATGAACTCAACTTTAAACTCTTTACTCAACTTGAAGCTCTTGACTCTTTACTTGACTTGCAACTTGAGCCTTAGAATGAAGTGAAAACGTTCAATAAAGACTCTTGAACAACTTTGAAAACTTGCTTGAACTTACTTCTTAACCTTGCTTGACTTGACTCTAACTTCTCTTTAACTTGAATTGACTCTTAATTGATCTTTGAATTGAATTATGGATTCAAGGATCATGATTTTTTTTGTTTGGAAGGGCCTCATGATGTTTAGGAATGATTTAGAACAGCCAAACTTAAGAAAAAATTTGAAATTAAAATCTGAAAACAGTGAAGTCCGCGTCCTGTCCGCGATGCGGAGCAGATTTTGTGCACAGAGGGAACAAGTCCGCGACACGGACCCGACTTTTCCTCCTTCATTTTCCAACTCTAAACCCTCTTAACTTCAAAGGTTCTTTCCCCAAACACTTGGGATCATTAAAACCCTTAATATACAATGGATTCAACTCGAAAATACAACCGGAAACATGTCCCAAATCAACAAGAAACTTCAACAACATAACCACAACTTCAACAAACACAACCACAAACTTCAACAACCAAAATAAATCTTTTCTCAAACCATAAACATGAGCTTGGTGTGTGGGGGAAAGGATCAACCCACACAAAGAACTCACATACCTAGTAGGGATCACCCCCGACGATATCCACGATGATCTCCTTGCTTGATCTTCCCTTTCTCCTCTTCTTCTTCTCTTCTTCTCCTCTTTTTCTCTTCTTCACTCAAAACCTTCACTCTCACTCTTTTAAAAATGGGAACAACTGATCAAAAATCAGTCTAACACAACAATATAACCAAAAGAATTGGTTAGTGAAAAGACCGAAATGCCCTTAAAATTTCCGGCCGACTTCCCTGTGTCAACTGCCCAACTTCCAAAGGGCATAACTCACTCATACGAACTCGGAATCAAGCAAACTTGATGACGTTGGAAAGATCATTCCACGAGCTTCGCAAACATAACTGGAACTACACCTAACTCATCCTGAGCTAGGAGTTATGACTGCTCAAAGTTGGCCAAAAATTCACTTTTTCCACAGCCAATTTTCCAGATTTTTTTTTAACTTCCTTCAACAATGACTAATTCCAACTTCTAAGCCTCTTCATAGGTATTTTAAATTGCCAGATGTTACATATTTTCCACTCACTAACCAAACATGAGAAAATCAAATTGTTTTACGAGACCATTATAAACTTTCTAATCTCTATTGTAGTAGACTACAATTACCAAAGTATCAGAAGGATGATGAATTTAAACATTATCATTCCTAATTAACATCATTTATATAGGATGATACATCAAAATCAAAGCTGAATATAGACAAATCTACAATATTATCCTCTGGTTGCCAACTATTGCTTGCTCCAAAGTCATCTAATCCGAAAGCACCCACGTTTTGCTCCTTCCAAATTCCATCTGATCGAATCTCGGAATGTTTCTCTGAGTTCTGGAGGTCAATTTGCTGGTTGTATGCATATTAACAATCAAATTGCTCCTCATTCTTTGCATAGTTCAGCTCAGAAGACTCTTGAGGTACAATCATTGGTTTGAAATCAAATGATTCTTCTAAAAACCTCTGAAAATCGAAACCTTCATCATGGTTCTCTTTCAAAGAAAATATGTCTGATATATTTGTTGCTTCCATTGAGCAATTATCATCCATTAGAAAATGCTCCATGTATTCTAGACGCGTACTCACATCTTCATTCAGGTTTTCAGAAGACCTGAAATCCAATGGTTGTTCTTGCAATATATTCATCGAGTAATCCATGTCCTGTAGCACAATTTGATCATTGGAGTTACAAATTTCATCAGGCCTCGAGAAGTCATCTTTGGTACACATGACGGTTGGCTCCACGTCCATTGTGTTTGAGACATCGTTATGTACAAATTCATCCTTCTCAATTTCTTCTTCTATTACAGGTATCTCAACTTTAACACAAGATTTTTGAGATTTAGGAAAAAATCTCGAATTGCACTCCAAATCAATTAATTCTATCTCGGAGTTCTTCTCCGGGATAAGTTCTAATTCCTCATCAGTCAAGCAACGAGCAGGTGAATCACAACATAAATCTGTACTTACAACACCACTACCATCATCATCATCTGGTGTATCGAATGTTTTCAAATCAGACTCAATTTCAATATTCTCCGCATCATCAACACCTAAATCTTCATGATCAATAGACGATTGAACACTCGATTCAAGTGAAGATGTTCGAGTAATCGACAAGTCACAACAATTGGGGAAATTAAGTATGGCATTGGATCCATACATAACCTTAGCAGCTTCATCATAAGCAATAGCAGCGTCAACAGCAGTCGAGTAAGTACCAAGCCAAAGTCGTTTTCCTTTGCTCTTATACTCACCACTAATATAAACAGGCTCGCGAATTTCAGCCACCCATTTACCCCAAGTCCTCTGCCTAACTCCTCTGTATTTACAACCCGAATTCTCAGGACCGCCTTTGCCTGGCATACAACCTTTGTTTGATCCATTACCCGGAGATTTTCTCTTCTTCTTTACTTGTTCATTGTTCAAATTAACCTCCGTATTAAAATTTCTCCATCTTAATAAAATCTCTTCTATCGAATCAGATCCATTCCGCCTTCTTTTCAGTTTCCTGTTAACACAAAAATCCATGGTTATATAAATAGTTTTAAGATTAATCGAAAGTAATTCTTTTGTAATTTCAAGCAAAAAAAGGAGAAACAAATACCTAAATCAGAAAATAGCACACAATAAATTCAAAATACTGAGTACTACTACAAAGTTGGCAGTTGTTTCTAATTTATTTAATTTAAAATTAGATAGAAAAGAGAAAATTAAAGAGAAGAAAATCACCTTTGTGGAATGTGAGAAGACATATCAAAAGGTATATATAATTTATATATAAATAAATAAATGGAAGTTTTGTATTTTGTTTTGGCTAATGATTCTTCGTTATATAATTGTGTTTAATTTGTTAAAATCCTTTTCCTAGTCGAATTGGGATTCATTTTTTAGGAAATGAAATCAGTATAAAATAACTTGTCTTTATTCTTCTTCTTTTTTGGTAGTAGCGTGTGCTGATGGTGTGAATTTCTTAACTGTATTTACTATTCTTATCTTAAGTAACCAATTAATTAGGGGTTTTTCCTTGGGGACTAAGTAATTATTAATAAGGAAATGTAGTGCCAAGTTTATCACTTTTGGTTATAGCTAGGTTTTGACACAAATGTCGTATTTCTATATAATTAGAAGAAATAACTTCAGTATAAAATTCTCATTTATTCTTAGTAAGATTATTTATAACGGGACGCCTTTAGAGACATAAAAAAAAAACAATTTTCCTTAATAGTATTGGGCCACCCCTAAATCACAAATATAAAGAGTTTATTTATAACACTAATCTCAAAAATAATATTCTTGCTGATCACGAATTTTGTGTTTTCTGACTCTTTCCACTACTATAGAGATCTTTCAGTTTGTACACCACAATTTTTGCGGCTATTTGTTTCTTGTGCGCAAAGAAAGATTAATATAACAAGGCAATGCCAACAAAAGTTCACATAAAAAATGTGAACTTTACACGCACAGTTGAAAATAAGCAAAGTATAGACAAATAGTACATTTCTTTTTACACACCGTCACACTGACTTGACAGTTTGCTTAAGAAAATAAAATAAAATATATTTATATATATATAATATGTAATTTCACAAGTGAAATATGCTGAGAGAAGAGTATACAGACTTTTACCTCCTATCTTGGGAACAAAACAAATTTTAAGGAAAACATGACATAGCATTCTAAAAAAAAAGGAATAGTAACTACAATAAAGTAGTGTGATAATCAAAGTACAAGATGACGAAAATCGGAGGACAAGAAACTATATTAGAAATTCAGTGACTACTAGTATGATAAGGATGAGAAAGACAATGATCTACTACCTACTAATTATAACCTTCTACCCTAGTCTATGTCATCCACAGTAAGCTGCAATTGTGTCATCGTATCTAATCACCGCTCCATAATGCTTCTTCGACCTACCTTTACGTCTCTTGAAACCATTCATAGCTAACATCTCGCACCATCGTATTGGAGTAGCCGTGCATCTCTTCTTCACATGTCTAAACCATATTCTAAACCCTATTTTCTGCATCTTGTCAATGTCTTTATTTATAATCTTATTTCTCGTAGTTGCCCACACATTCACCGCATCATCATCATCTTTGAAGCTTTTACTGTCTGAACGTGAGAGTTTTTATTAACTGGACAACAACTCGCCCCATATAACTTAGTTGGTCTAACCACCATTAGACATATAAAACATGCCCTTAAGTTTTGGTGACACCTTTTTGTCACACAATACTCCATACAAAAATCTTCTTTTCATCCACCCTACACAAGTCAATAGTTAGGTCCTAGGTCAGGTATTAGGATCAAGTCTCGCATAAAGTGTTACGGTTAGGTATTGATTCAAAAGTCCAATTTGGGTCGGGGTCGGGTCTCAATTCAAAAGTCAGGTCTCAGGGACGGGTCTTGGATTAGTCGTCAGGGTTAAGTCTCGGATCTAGAGTTGAAAGTTGGGGTCAGATCTCGAGTCAGGGTTGGGTCTCTCTTTGAAAGTTAAGTCCCACACCGAGTGTTGGGATCGAGTCTTCGTTAGGAAGTCGAATACCGATTCAAATATCGAGTCTCAATTTGGGTATCGATTCTTAGGTTAGGGAGTCGAAAGTTAGGTTTTGAATTGAGTGTTGGGATTGGATCCCAATCGGTCATGTCTAGATTCGAGTGTCGGAGTCAATCGTCGTAGTTGGATTCTGATTCGAAAGTCGAGACCCGAGTTAAGAGTCGAGGTAGGGTCCTGAATCACTCATCGAGGTCAGGTGTCAGGGTCATATTTCGAGTCGGGTCCCGGTTCAAAAGTCAGGTATTAATTCAAGAGTCGGGCTAGGTTGGATCTTGGATCGATCGTTGGGGTTGTATTTTGATTCAAAAGTCGAGACTTGAGTCGAGTGTCAGAGTCAAGTCCGAGGTTGAGTGTTAGGGTTGGTTCCCGAGTTGAGAGTCGGGGTTGAGTCCTAATTCAAAGTCGAGTCTTGGGTAGAGAGTTGAGGTCGGATTCTAGTTCAATTATCAAGGTCGTATTCAGGTTCGGACGTCGCAGTAGGAGTTGAGTCCATTCGAATGTTAGGTCTCGAGCAGAATTAGGGTCAGGACCTGGGTCGAATCTTGAGTCGGATCCCAAATCAGTCGTTGGGGTCGTGTCCCTCTTCGGATGTCAGGCTCAGAGTAAATTCCTTGTTGCTCTTCGGATGTCGGGCTCAGAGTAAAGTCCCTATTTGAATATCGGGTCCCAGGTTGAGAACGAGGTCAGGTCCCGAATTGTTCGAATATCGGGTTCCAGCTTGAGAATCGAGGTCAAGTCCCGGATTGGGAGTCGGGGTCGGATCCCGAAATGGTCATCAAGATTGTGTCCTGATTTGAGTGTCGGTATCGGGTCTTGAATTGATTATCGAAGTTGGTTTGCGGGTCAAAAACTATATTCCTAAAAGTTATTTTCCACTCTCTAGCTAATTTTTTTTTTTCATTCATCAACCAAATATTAGAAATTTTCCACTCACCAATCAAACATGAAAAATAATTTAGAAAACAACTTTCTTTTCGAGTTCATACCAAAACTATTATAATCTTTCTAATTTATGTTTCTAGCAGACTACAGTTACAAAAGTATCACAAGGACAACGAATTGAAACATTATATTTCCTAATTAATATCATTAATATAGGATGATATATCAAAATCAAAGCTGCACATAGACAAATCTTCGATATTATCCTCTGGTTGCCAACTATTGCTTGCTCCAAAGTCATGTAATCCGAAAGCACCTAAGTTTTGGTCCTTCCAATCAGCCTGGTTGCTTATTATTCCATCTGATCGAATCTCGGAATTTGTCTCTGAGTTCTGGAAGTCAATTTGCTGGTTGTATGCATATTTACAATCAAATTGCTCCTCGTTCTTCGAATAGTTTAGCTCAGCAGACTCCTGAGGTACTACCATTGGCTTGAAATCAAACGATTCTTCTAAAAATCTCTGAAAATCGAAAGCTTCATCATGGTTCTCTGTCAAACAAAAGATGTCTGATATATTTGGTGTTTCCATTGAGCAATTATCATCCATTAGAAAATGCTCCATGTATTCTAGACGCGTACTAACATCTTCATTCAGGTTTTCAGAAGACCTGAAATCCATGTCTTGTAGCAGAATTTGATCATTGGAGTTACAAATTTCATCAGGCCTCGAGAAGTCATCTTTGCTAAACATGACGGTTGGCTTCACGTCTATTGTGTTTGAGACATCGTTATGTACAAATTCATCCTTGTCAATTTCTTCTTCCATTATAGGTGTCTCAACTTTAACACAAGATTTTTGAGATTTAGGAAAAAATCTCGAATCGCACTCCAAATTGGTTAATTCTATCTCGGAGTTCTCCTCCGTGATTACTTCCAATTCCTCTTCAGTCCAGGAACAAGCAGGTGAACCATGATTAGCATAATCATAACTTAAATCTGTATTTACAACGCCACCATCATCATCATCATCTGGTGTATCTGATATTTTCAAATCAGACTCAATTTCAATATTCTTCGCATCATCAACAAATAAATCTTCATGATCAACAGATGATTGACCACTCGATTCAAGTGAAGATGTTCGAGCAATCGACAAGTCACAACAATTGGGGAAATTAAGTATGGCATTGGATCCATACATAACCTTAGCAGCTTCATCATAAGCAATAGCAGCATCACCAGCAGTCGAGTAAGTACCGAGCCAAAGCCGCTTTCCTTTGCTCTTATACTCACCACTAATATAAACAGGCTCGCGAATTTCAGCAACCCATTTACCCCAAGTCCTCTGCCTAACTCCTCTGTATTTACAACCCGAATTCTCTGGACCGCCTTTGCCTGGCATACAACCTTTGTTTGATCCATTACCCGGAGATTTTCTCTTCTTCTTCACTTGTTCATTGTTCAAATTAACCTCCGTATTAAAATTTCTCCATCTTAACAAAATCTCATCTATGGAGTCAGATCCATTACGCCTTCTTTTCAGTTTCCTGTTAACACAAAAATCCATGGTTATATAAATAGTTTAAAATTAGGGCAAATTTCGTAAAATAATTACAATGAAAACAAAAACTAATTACAAATTGAGAATACTTAATACTACAAAGTTGGCAAAAGAGAAAATACAAGAGAAGAAAATCACCTCTGTGCAATGTGAGAAGCCATCAAAGATATATATAAATAATTTATAATTTATAAATAAATAAATCTTTGATTGGAAGTTTAGTATTTTGGTTTTGCCAATGAATAGTCGTTGTTTTGAATGTTCTCGTGGTGTATTTATATATTTGTTTTAACTAGTTGAAATCCTTTTCCTAACCTAATTGGGATTGGGATACCTTTTTTGGAAAAAAAATAAAAATAAATAAATAACGTGTTTTTTTTTTGTAGTAACGTGTGGTGATGGTGTGAATTACTTAACTATATTTACTATTCTTATCTTAAGTAACCAATTAATTAAGGGATTTTCCTTGGGTACTAAGTAATAGTGCCAAGTTTATCTCTAGGGGGTAACAATGACTTTTAAAAAAATATAGATTTCTTTTAATATAGATGGTAAGTTTTTATATAAAATTACATAGATTTTTAATTTTAGAAAAATAATTTTAAAATATTAAATTATACTGATTAAATTCATACGTTAAAAGTAAGTTTAAAAATAATTTTTGCCTATGCGCCTAGGTGATGGAAACCACGACAAGCCAACCGATTAGCATTCAATAGTCTCAACTAAACCAAACTATAATGTTAATTCATATTAGAAGGTAAATTAATTTGTAGCATCTCGGATAGTAACTTAATACTTAATCTATAAGAAATTTCAATAGCCTTGAATAGGGGTGCGGAAAAAATCGAACCGATCGATAAATCTAATCGAAAAATATGTTATTGGGTTAAGGGTTTTATAAAAAAAATTATCGGGTTATTGATTCGATATTGGTTTTTAAAATTGGGTTATTGGTAAATCAATAACCCATTAAGATTAATAATTTACTACTTTTACTTGTACATAAATATTAAATATGAATCTCAATACCTTACTAGTTATTGTCTTTGTCTTTCAGCCTTCAACTTACTCTTCATAGTGGCTTTGAATTTACAACTTCACATTATTCAAAACGTTAAAACCTAGAGTAAGAACCCTATTCCTTTTAATTTCTCTTTTGTATTATATTTGTATAGTTCTTTTCATGTTTGTTTTTATTGTTTCTATTTTATGAGTATTTGCAAAGTTACATTATTGTGTTGTTGCGTCAAATTTATTAGAGAAGTCATATATTTATTTTATAAGTATTTTTCTTATTGGTTAAATCGAAAACCGATAAACTGAAAATTGATAAAAAATATGTTATTCATTTGGTTATTAGTTTAACGTATTTAAAAACCAAAAATTGAACCGAACCGATCAATGCACACTCCTAGCCTTGAATAACAAGTTATAGAGTATCAGATATTTTTTCTTCTAAGATTTAAGTTTTTCTTATTGAATATTTAATATTAGTAGATTCAAATCTTAAGTCTTGTCTTGATTAATTTTGTTACGTGTGATCTAATTAATTTTTTTTGCTCGAGTGATCTAAGTATTTTGTTTTTGCTTAACATTATTTTTACACTATTGTAAAATAATATGATGGAACCCTATTGTTATTATCTTCCGTGTTTTCTACTTGATTCGCCACCTTTTAAATAATTAAAATATCTAAAAAGTTTTTGTCAAGTCTCATAGAATTATGCATAATATCATGTTCACAACTACACAAATATATAAGATTTGTTTCAATAATGAATTTCAAAAGCTTTTTATTCATTTTAAATTGTGTATCAAATTAAACAGTATCACATAAATTGAAACGAAATATATTTTTTAAATTAAAGGCAAAAAAATGTTATTGTCTTTTAATGCTTTGGTGCGCTGTCCTGTCCATTTTCTTGGTGACCACGATTTTTGTGTATTGTTTGATTCTTTCCACTTCTGTAGAGATCTTTCAGTTTCTACACAACAATTTTGTGACTATTTGTTTCTTGTGCGCAAAGTTAATGCCAAAAGGTCACATAAGAAAATGCAGAATACTCTCTCTATTTCAAAGAAAGATAAGTATAACAAGACAATGTCAAAAGGTCACCAAAAATGCGTAATTTACTTGCATGGTTGAAAATAAGTACATTATTATAAGATAAAAGTCACAAGTAATGTGATTGAACCAAATTTAGTTAATGAATAAGGGTCAAAATATCTTTTAACGTATAAAAAATGACTTATAAATATCCTCTGTTTCATTTTAGAACACCCCTCAAATTATCACAATATATGAACTTTCACTTGTTGGCATGAGTTTGATGTCTCATGAACCTTATATTCTCCTTCTCCATTTTTCATTCCCCTACCCCCAATTTTTTTCTTTTAAATGCTATCGAATTTAATTAAAGTTAACGATCTTTGATTTGAAATGTCTATCAAATTGCTAAATACAAATTTTAGCTAAAAGCACACCCTCTTTATTACTTATGTTTTTCTTCTCATCTTTAGAACAGATTAATTAATTGGAGAAATGTGAATTAAGCATGCCTAAGGTTTTAAAAAATAATTGGTAGGAGATCGGCTGTTCTGAGTAACGATTCTAATTTTCTATTACAATTGATATAAAGTGAATTGTTGTATGAAAAAGTGAATTATTTTATCGTTTATACAAAGTGAACTATTGTATTTGCTTACCTTATTTGTATATTCGCAATCAATAGAAATATATAAACTATAGCTTTCATAAAAAACAAAACTATAACTATGAAACACAATTATCGAAACTATAGTTATAAAATCTTATTATATCTATTATGTTTGCTGTTTCTGAAATTTTGTCTTTCCTAAATGCAGCCGGAAGGTTGACTCTCACTCCGTCTAACACTCAGTAGCTTACTAACCATGTTTGCTTTCAATATCATTCATTGAAAATCTTTTAAGGATCCTACCACACCCACAGGAGATTAGTATTGTTTTCCACAACATCAACTTCTTCTAGTTACTCCTAAAGACTTTATATTCAAGTACTCAACTTTTCACCTTGCACTATAATATATCTTCTTTATTAGATATAATGTGCATATATTCATAACTTCTTTAGTGTATCATGTATAAAATGTACATCAGATTAGTGTATCATGTATAAAATATAATGTATCTTATTTAACGATTAATGTATCTCGCGCATTAGATTAATGTATCAACGCTTATATTATTGTATCTGTTTTGAGGGATTTATGTAATTATAAACTTTTAAGGGATAGATTGTAATTTTGCCTTAAAAGTATGTGATTTCTGTAATTTGCCCTTTTTTATTTCATGATATTCTATCCAAAGTTATCCTTCATTTTCACCATTGTATTATACTCATGCTTTTATTTGGCTTGAAAAAAAGAAGAAGAAGGCTCTTGAATAGTAATAGGCTTGTGAAGTGGATATTGACAAGAGTTTAGATAATTATGTATTGATTTCTTTTCCTTTCTATTTTTTAATGATACGTGTATTGTACTAATTTTTTATTTTTTTTTTCTCTTTTTGTTCTTATATATCTCTATGATGCCTCTTGAATTTAATTTTTACACGAAAAAAGCTTTTGAATAGTGATAGATTTGTGAAGTACTGAATATCAACAATAGTGATGCCTCTACCTTTGTTTGACTTGAAAATGAAGAAGAAAGCTTTGAATATTGATAGGCTTGTGAAGTGGATATGACAAGATCTTAGATAATTATGTGTTGATTTTGTTTTCCTTCTACTTTTCTTTCTTTCTTTCTTGTGTATTTTATGATGCCTCTTAAGTATATTTGTATACGAACTTAAAATTTAATTCGAAGCACGAGTAATTGAGTTTTAGAAGTATGAGAGTTATTTGTTGTATAATTTCTATTTATATAATTTGGTCTCTTATTTTTCCTCATAAAAATGTCAATAAAAAGTAATAAAATAAAAGATATAATAATATTATACCAAACAACATGAAATAACCTTTTAAAATTATATATATATATATATATATATATATATATAATTATATTACAATTACTAATATATATATGAACACCGTTTGAAAACGAACAAAAGGCTGAAAGGCTTGTGTTACTCTTATTTTCTTCGAAATAAATATTAACTTTTGTTCTTCAATTGACAAATTTTCCAACATTTTGTTGTAATAAATCTATAAAAAGGTATATGTTCATTTTTTTACTGGGCAAAAAAAAAAACCACATGTACATATATAACAAAATTAGCTACATTAAATTGAATTTTACATATATATTTTTATATAATTTTTGAGCGTATATCATATAGTTCATGTGATACGGTCGTTAATGAGTGTTGCTAGATGTTACACTTGATTAGTATTTGATATAATCAATTAACAGTCAGCTTAGTAATGAACCTATGGGAACACATGCACATTAACGAGTGTTCTGATCTTTGCTAATGGATTAACTATTTTATTGTTTGATAATTAAATATTGAGAATTTAATTAATCAAATAAATAAAGTATTAAGTCCACATAGTATATTATGATATAATTTGCTAGCACATAGAATAGAATATAATAAAGGGTATAGTTAAAAATAAGGAATTATTATTGGTCCAAATCGTAAACCTTAACCGAATAGGAAAAGGATGCCTTAAACAAATAGGAAAAAGTTTACCTAAACCAACTAGGAAAAAACTTGTTATGTGATGTTATATAAAGTCTTTTCTTATGGGAAAAATAAAATTGTCACGTTTATTTCCCATCATTTCTACAAATTCAACATTCAATTAATGGCGGATGTAAAGGTTGCTATAGCTAGGCGGGTGAAGAACAAAACCCCAGCCCGAATCCAAATCACGGCGGAGCAAATCTTCCGAGAAGCTAGGGTTCGTCAAGAGGCAGAAATCAGACCGCCCAACCAGAAGTAGCTGATTACCGCCTTCGCAATCGAAAGGAATTTGAATCCTTAATTTAGCCGTGTAGGTTGGAACAAGAGTGTGTGGGTGAAATATGCTGAATGGGAAGAATCACAAAAGGACTTGAAGAGTGCTCGTTCTATCTGGGAACGTGCACTTGTAGTCGATGACCATACCATCTGGTTGAAGTATCTCCATATGGAGATGAAGAATAAGTTTGTTAATCATGCTCGCAATCTATGGGATCGAGCCTGTTATCCGTTTGCCTAGGGTTGATCAGTTGTGGTACAAGTATATTCATATGGAAGAGATGCTCGGCAATGTAGCTGGTGCAACAGGTATTTTTGAGAGGTGGATGCCAGACCAGCAAGGGTGATTGTCTTACATTAAGTTTGAGTTGAGGTATAATGAAATAGAGAAATTTTCCAGAGTTTCGTGCAGTGTCATCCAAAAGTTAGGTTTGCAAAATTTGAGATGAAGAATGGGGAGATTGGGAGGGTAAGGAATTGTTATGAGAGGGCTGTTGATAAGTTGGCAGATGACGATGAGGAAATAAAGAGAGGATTAGAGAGCCGTTTATGAAAGAGCCATTGCTAATGTTCTTCCTGCTGAAGAGAAGCGGCATTTACTTGTGGATAAATCAAAGAGCTTGATGCACAAGACATGGAAAGGACCAGACATGTCTACAGGGAGTGTCTTAAACTGATTCCGCATCACAAGTTTTCATTTGCAAACATTTGGTTGTTGGCTGGCTGCCCAGTTTGAGACTAAAGGAGGCACAGCTATTACTTGGAGAAGCGACTGGAAGGGCTCCTAAAGACAAGTACATTGAAATAGAGCTGCTGCATTTGGGGAACATAGACCGTTGCAGAAAGAATGGTCACCTGAAAATTGCTATGCTTGGAGCAAATTCGCTGAGTTAAGAGAGGTCCTTCCTTGTATGAAACGGAGAGAGCCAGAGCTGTTTTTGAGACCAACCTGCACTGGATATGAAAGACTTCTTAACATTTAAAGGTGTCGATAAGTTATGCAAAGTTTGAGGCCAGAGATGTCTTCGAGAGGGCCGTTTCTTACTTGATAAATTCGGCACCTGAACTGAAAGAACAATTTTGGTGATGCCAATTTAGTCCGTGCCAAACTACCAAAGAAACTGAAGAAGAGAAGGCAAATAGAGACGGAGGATGGTCCAGCACCGTACGAGGAGGTACATAGACTATCTTTTCCCGGAGGCGAACAATCTTAACATTTTGGCTTCTGCTTATAAATGGAAGAAGCAGCGGATTAGCCATAGATTTTTTTTTTACTGTTTTTCTGTTAGCTCCCACAACTCTAGTTTCTTATAATAGCCTTAATAGGCAAGGCATATTACTTTCTTATAGACTGCTATATTCCTACAAGAAAGTTATGAGTCCTGTTTAATTATTGTCATATGTATTGAAATTATTTTCCTTCATCGCTAAGACGCTAACTATAGAGGTAAAGTTAGAATTTTTAATTTATGAGTTTTGGATCAATGTTTTTTTTTAAAAATTATTGAGTTGTGAATAAACTATTTAAGCATATTAAACAAATCTTTTTAACACATACAAAGTTTAAGCTTCTAGCAAACTCGTAACTACAATGTTGGCTTTCACCCTTTCTGCTACATGAGCAATTGCCAAAGCTCACAAACATGGAATCGTAGGAAAATAACAATCTTAAGTTCATGTCATCACAATGTCATAAAAAACTGGTAAAGAATAAACTTGTGTGTGTGTGGGGGGGGGGGGGGGG
>JAJOOO010021161.1:0-13498 GCA_029582685.1 Solanum piurae
GTCGACATATGTAAAGCTTTCCGCGCAAATTTCGGAGCGCCCAGATCTTGGAAATGCACGTATTGTAGTTACTGGTGGACGAGGTGTAAAGAGTGCTGAGAACTTCAAAATGATAGATAAGCTTGCAGAGAAAATCGGTGCCGCAGGTTTTCCCTCTCCCATGACTTCTGCTGTATTCACCTTGTGCTTTTTTCTGCAACTTCTTTATCCTTTATCAATCTATCCTTGACATATTTCAAATTCAAAAGGACTTCTCATTTCTTAGCAATAACTTGCATAATTCTGATTTCAATCTGCTTTCATTTGTTCATTAAATTGGATTACCTCTGTTGTGCAGTTGGTGCCACTCGTGCTGCAGTGGATGCTGGATTTGTTCCCAACGATCTCCAGGTAAGACTAGACATACTTGTTGCTTCAGGTGACTCAATTACTTGCCTTCAGAAATGTTAAATGGATTTTCACTTACGTAAACCGTAGTAACCTGTTGCCTTTAATATCATTTCTTTCATCTAAGCAAGTCATATCTATGGTATAACAAGTCAGACACAAATTTTTTGTAAAGTAAAATACTTGAAATAGTTTTTAAGTAGTGGTGTTTGTCTCTCCGAAAATTTGTTTTCAAGATACTGGAACTATAATGACAGCCCTGCCATTTTTCATGTTTGTCAGCTTTTTTGAATGTAGTTTTTGTTTTTCCTTCTCTATTTCAGGTTGGCCAAACTGGGAAAATTGTTGCCCCAGAATTGTATATGGCATTTGGTGTTTCTGGTGCAATTCAACACATAGCAGGCATGAGAGATTCCAAGGTCATTGTTGCTGTAAATAAAGATGCAGATGCCCCCATATTCCAGGTAAGGGTCAATGTATTTCTTTTCTCTCTTACATGCATTACATGATTCCCTTTCTCACTCTTATGTTATTTCACATAATCAAGAGGGAGGACGACGGAGATACAAACTCATTGTTTAACTGCTTTTGATGGAGTTCCGATTTATCAATTACATTCCCGATTATAATTTATTTATTGTCAGTTATTAGGGAAGTAAAACAGAATACATTTCTTTGAAATTTTGGAGCAACTTAAGAAGTTGACGTAGTGGACATGGCATCCAATTTTACCTCAGCTAGAAACGGAAATAACTGATAACCCTCATCTCACCTTCATCTCTTCATCCAACCTAATATAGTTATTTATGTTAGAGTGGGTTAGAGTCCCACATTGGTTGGTGAGCAGACTGGTTGTCTCCTTATATGGATTTAGGCAATTCTCCATTTATGACCTACATTTTGGGATTAAGTTAGGCTCAAGTGTCATCTTACATGGTATGAGAGTTGAAGTCTTTCCCTATTTGGGGTCCCATGTTCTATTGTCCACGCTTCTGTTGGACCTCGACGTGATGGGAGTGTTACAGTGGGGTAGAGTCACAAATTGGTTGAGGAATAGACTGGTGGTCTCTTGATAGGACTTGGGCAATTCACCCCTCATGAGCTTGTTTTTGGGGTTGAGTTAGACCGAAGTGTCATATCTTACCAAAAACAAAATTATATCAAGCCGGCTGAAATGTGCAGAATCATGTGGCACATACAAAAAGAGGAAGACAGCTTATTAATTTATATGTTATTTTGGGAACGCCAGGGTGCTATAATACCACAACGACCATACATGCCACAAGAAAACACATTGCTGCCTAATATCTTGGTGCTTTTGACAATTAATTTAAACTGGCAATGAGTCGTTCCGGTCTAGTAGTTGACATATGGAATCCATGTTGAAATCGTTGCTTTCTTTGAACTGCAGGTTGCTGATTATGGACTCGTGGGTGATCTTTTCGATGTCATTCCGGAGTTGTTAGAGAAACTTCCTGAGAAAAAGTAGAAAATATACCAGTCATTGTGATTCAATAAAGATGAAGATGATGTATGTGGTGGATGACATTTGTTATCCAGGAATAATATTTACTAATATCATTCATTATTTCAATTCTCCAACCTTATTCACAGGCATCACCCTGCTATGATTTCAGCAGCAGTAATTAGTTCCGGGATAAGGTATTCCTACGACCCTACCAAAGGGTGGGATAATAGTATCAGGATTAGTTATTCCGAGATAAACAAATGAAATGACAAAAATACCACTGGTCCTTCATATTCCTTTTCTGCTAAATAAGGTGGAGGTTATAGCTTTTAAGAAATCATAACAGAGCCCACTTGGCATACAAAACAGAACCACACAGACAGAAACATTACTTCCAAAGAACAGTGTCTTTGTATCCATCAATGTCAACAAGAACAATTTATCAATTAAGACTTCTATCATTTAGGCATCGTATACAATATATAAACATTGTATACAACATATATACATGCCTCCGTACTGTAAATCTAGGAACTAAAACACTTGACGGATCAAGGAGCACCACTAGGTGAATTGCTAGTCACAGTCAGCTGCACGCCTACTTCAAATACATCAAAGTTTGAGACTCAAACTAAGAATCTCAATTTGTCAAAACTCTTACCACATTATGGATTGGCATTGTTAGTTACATAAGAAACAACTACGGTTATGTCATCAAGTTTCCCCCCATGGTACTCAAATCCGGCCTCTTTGGCTGCATCAGAGAAAGGTGACGGCTTAGTTGTGTCCATTGCTCTTTGCTGTGCCAATGCTGCTATCTTTTGAGCTGTCATCTGTGGCGCTAAGCCAGCTTCCACAGCATGAACCACAACTTCCGTGATATCTGCATCATATAAATTGTCAAAAAGACCATCTGTACCAGCAACTACGACATCTCCTGGAGCTACTGTAATTTTAAACACTTGGGCCAAGCTAGGTGAATCACCAGCACTGCTGCCTTCCAGTTGATAGGGAAAATTAAAACCGTGCTGTTGTACAGGGGATTTAAATATAGCAGATCCATGCCTAACCAACATAAATCCGCTGTCTCCTAAATTAACGGCATAAAGACCTTCATCAGTGAGTGCAACGATACAAGCAGTTGAAGAACCTTTTGCTTTTGTTCCCATGTAAGCTTTCTCCAGGACCCTGATAAGGTCTACGGAATCCTTAGGTTCCTCTTGTATCACAGACATACAGTTAGACATTAATTCACGGGCATATTCTCCTGCATCAATACCAAGATCAGCCCATCCACCGACCCCATCAGCTACACCTATAGCTTGTGCAGGACCACAAATGAAATGAGCATCCTCTCCACCAGTTTTTGCTTTAGCAGGATGAGGCAGGTAAAATGATCCCGAATTCAGCGTCAGGTGTATCTTTCCTTCAGAAGAATCAACAGTACTCACAGTTTGTTCCTGTCCCTTAGTATTATCAGAAGACAGGCTGCCGGGAGCAGTAGTTCCACAAGAGAAACGTGCAAGTGATAAAACGCGAAAACCTTCTAATCCAAATCCTTCATACCAACTGTAATGTCCCTTCCTCTTTGCAACACTAGTTGTAAAATATTGAGACAACATGAAGTTGTGAGGTTGGCCTTTATTTCTCAAACTAATGTTGGCTTTTCTAACATTCTCAACGCTCCTATTGCTATAAGAGACGCTGCTTTTACTTACCGCCAATCCATAATGCAGGCGCCTAGCAGCCATATTACCAACAAAATGGCCAATATGAGAAGTTCTTGAACCACAAACAGCCATTATCTGTTGTAACAATCAATACGAGAGAAACTCTGCTTGCAGCAAGTAGTTCAGGATGTAAAGTCTGCAAAAACAATCACCGCATAAAAACCTAGCTAACACATTCTCATCATCTAACACAATTTCTTTGTTTTTCCCTTTCGAGACACACTAGATAAAGCATGAATACATAAAGGAGAGTAAACAACAAGATTCAAACCCGCAATGTCTCCCTCTCAGTTAGTCCCAAAACCTCCCCCTTTCCCATTCCACTAACTAAGGAAAACAACATAAAAAGAAATGTTTATAACTGTAACAACATAACTTCTTACAAGCAAGAAGTCCATAGTATAGAGACAGGAGCTATGGTTCACGTGAACGCAGTAGCTTTCAGGCATACCTTGTATATGTATTACTCCCTCTTGTCCCACTTTATATGATTTACTTTTATTTTTAACCAGTTCCAAAAGTGATGTTTATTTTACCCTTAATGAAATGATTT
Organism: Solanum piurae; assembly: GCA_029582685.1. NCBI lineage: Eukaryota > Viridiplantae > Streptophyta > Magnoliopsida > Solanales > Solanaceae > Solanum > Solanum piurae. The sequence continues at coordinate 4,139 of JAJOOO010021161.1, forward strand.
CTTGCCACATAAATATATATGACTTATTTTAGATCATAAGTTTCAAAAGTCCTTCCTTCTATCTTAAACTTTATGTCAAATCAAACTAACTCATATAAATTGAGAAGGAGGGAGTAATTAAAAATCTACAAATATTTGACTATGGATCCGCCTTTGCACACTGAGGCGGAGCCAAAATTTTAACTTTATGGGTTCTGAATTTAAGAATAATGACTAAGGTCTAAATCAAATACTTGTATACATATTCAATACACTTCTTGATTGAAATACCCTATTTAAGTAAAAATAATTGGGTTCGACCGAATCCAGCTTCTTACACAAAAGAACATATTAGAATAGATAAATTATAATGAACAGACAATCTCAAGAAGTTGATAAACAGCTAAAAAAAATGACAAATATACAAATTTTATCTTAAATTTATTTGACAAAAAAAAACTCAAAGGTAACATCAAAATAATCCAAACCCAATGCAAGGCTATTGACCCAACAAGCAGAAAAATATATTAGGATTAAAAATGTCATATTTATCCTTATTATGCTAACAAGGAACAGATTTAATGAAAAAACTTACAAATGTATAAATATAAACTTTATAGAAAAAATTACCTGAAAATATTTTCGTTGACGGCGGACAACTATAGTATGAAGTTTTTCCGTTTTGTTTCCTTTTGGGTGCAAGAACACACAGGAACTTTCCTACCACATTTTAGTAGACCTTTCCATATTAAAAAATATATATAAATATTTTAACTAAAATAATATTTTAATTTTTTTAATCTTTGTAGTTTTAAACTAAATTTGTTAAATATATCAAAATATTATTTATTGTGATTTTAAACATGTCACGTGAAAAGTTAGAATGAAAGAGTTGTCAAAATATATATAGTATGTACCAAATGCTCTTTATTTTATGTCTTAGTAGCTTTCGTTTCAATTTATTTGTTTTTTTTTTTTTAAATATCTCTTTTTTTTAATGGCTTCTTAATTTTAACTTTTCAGATGACATGAAATAAGACATCAAATTAAATTTCATTTTAGCTTATTTTGAGTTTGAAACCAATTTTTTTTTTTTTTTTTTAATTCTTTAAACTTAAATAAATAAATTAAAATGAAGAGAGTTATTTTACGGGAGATAGACCATCGAATAATAGTATAGTATTTGCAATATATGTTTTAAAAATCTTAAAATGATTAAACATGCATTAATAATTCTCACTATATAATTCATATACTATTAATAACTCCACATTCCAAATTTCTATATTATAGACCCCTGCATAATTTAATTGTTGAACCAAATGACCCATACTATTTAGTTCTAGTGTAATACTACTTTTAGTTTGATTTCTAGAATGTTTAAATTTGAATTTTTGTTTAATATTTTGGGGCGTGATAAGGACAGGAGATAGGTAATCTATGAATTTACTAAAAGATATTTTAAAATTTTATTCTTGAATTTAAAATAAGAAAAATTACAATTTCTTTTTAAATATCTTATAAATATGTACTTTTTGTATAGTAAAGTCAGAAAATTATAATTTGTCACGTGAAAGCTACTGCACAACTGTGGAGCAACTTTCATCATCAAGTGAAATGGTTAAAATAATTATTATTCGCAAGCAAGCAAAATTGTCGTGTTAGTAAAATTACAAAATATATTTCTTCTTATTAAATTTCACCAACTATATCAATAAAGTTATAAAAAATAAATTGTAAACTTGTGTAATTTTCATTCCCCTCGATCTCTCATGTAACAGAATTTATTTTTTCTTTGGAGAAAACACCAAAAAAAGAAAAACCTTCCAACAACAACTGTTGGTCTGTCAATTAAATATCATTTTTCATTTAAAAAATAAAAAATATTGTTTAAGAAAATTCACAATAAAATAAGATGAAACACCCACTATTATCCTACAAAAAAAAACACCCACTATTATAACTCTTCACGAGAGTAGCGGTTTTTTCGTTGATATTATATGACTTGACACAAAATTTTAAGAAGAAAAAAATCTTTAGAAATTTATAAACTAAAATACTTTTTAATTATTGATGACTATAAATTATTTAATTTAATATAAGAAAAAATAGTTTATTATTAAATTATTTATAATTTTAAAAACTCTTTTCTTCCGTCTAATAATAGTTGTCAACTACTCTCTCGGTTTATTTTTAATTGTCATAGTTTCTTTTTTTAGAGTCAAACTATAAAAACTTTGAATTAATATTTTACGATGTATTTTTTCATCATATTGATATGAAAAAAGTTGCAATTTATAGTACTATTCATATAGTTTTTGAATATCTATTTTTTTTTTGGCTTAAAATATCGAATTAATATAATTTAATTTAACTTTGAAAATTTGTCAAATTGACTTTCGAAAAGTGTAGCATGATAATTAAAAGTGGACGGAGGTAATATTAACTTGACACACATCTTAAGAAACAACAAATAAAAAGAGTAATATTACTATATTACTATGTTTAGGGAAATATATTAAATGTAATAGTATTTAATAACAAAGATAAAATAAACATAAAAAAATATTTTTTTTTAATTTTTTAAAATTAAACAAATATTATTAGATAACTATTTTTAGTAGAGTATGATTTGAGAAAAAGGGAGTGGTAACATTTTTTTGTTACATGCTATCAAGGAAACTACAAACACAATTGGCACACAAGTGTTTTAATAATTGGCTTACAGCTGAAGTGAAGTTGCTGTATAATCAAGAACACAATGTTTTGCTACAATTTGGTGGCCCAACAATCACCTCCAATTTTGGTTCAATCACAATATCCCTCAAAACCCAGGTACAATTTCCACTCTTTTTTTGCTTATCATTTTCAAATCTCAAACTATTCAACAATTATATTCTCTAATTATACTGCTGTGATCTGTTACAATAGTAACCTTTATGGTTGTGGTTGTTCAGAATTAGGTAAAGCAAATTCTGAATTCTGAAGAATTTGTACTGAAATGAGACCCAAAATAGTTGAAGGAAAGAAAATTGAAAGCTGCAATTCGAAATATTTAAGCTAAAATACCATAACCAAGGGAAGAATGTCAGATTTTAGCGAGTCTGTTTGAACTTTTTTATTTAGGTTTACAATAATTAAATAGTCTGTTTGACCAAGTTTATAAAATGTTCTTGTTTGGAGAAATGTGTTAAGTTTGCTTTTAGTTACTGCAGTAGTTGTTACCAAAACAAGTTGTCTGGTTTAAGATAAATTTGAAATTGAATTTTAGTTAGGTTGTTTTAGTTGTTGAGATATTTTAGGATTTTTGAATTTTAAATTATGCAGATTATGTGTTTTATGTTGGCTATTTAAAGCCCCTTAATGCTTAATAAAATTCTTGAAAGCCATTTCAATTCATTGAGAGACATTTTCAATCTTTTTGTGCTGCCCCATTTTTAAAAAACACCAACAAAATGCTTTTCGAAAAATGTATTTTTCTAGAGTAGCAATTTGTGTTTGATTAATCAGTTTTGCCTGATGTTTGAGGAGCAGTTTGTGTAAGCTACTACTCAAACACTTATTTTTCCCTAAAATCGATATCAAATACCTAACTTTGATAAAATAAGCACTTTTAGCTTCCCATATAAGCCTCAGTCTCAACCAAGTTGGAGTCGGTTATATAAATCCTAAACCTGATCATGTTTCTCCATTTAAACTCTGATACTAAACAAGAACCTTTTATTTATTAGTTTCTTAAGTATAAATTTTGTTGTTTCTTTTGATACCATTTTTTGGACATCCGTATGCATAAGAAATGAGTGAATAGCTCATCCGCTAATTTTAGTACTTGGGAAAATACATATTCTTCTTAACCAACAATCTAAGTCTTCCTATATCAGCCACATTCTAAGTAATATTGCTTGTTCATTTAGTTGATCCCATGATCTGATTGGACAAAGAGTAAGGATGACACGAGGATGGGCATTAGATTACATTCTCAAATCTCAAGCGTATTAATAGCAATAGTTTATCATAATGAGGTCTTCTTAGAGTCAAAGGATTGAAAGTTGCTTGATCATCATACAAGCACCCACGGTCATGGCCTACTGGTCAATGAAGTGGGTTGAGAACCATAAGGTCTCATGTTCAAATTCATTAGAGACAAATATACTAGGTGATTCTACCCTAGTGGAAAGAGCTATCTGGTACTTGTCCTGGTGGGAGGAGTAGGTACCCGTGGAAATTAGTCCTATTTCAGTACACGAAAATTCCTCCTTTAATGGAATTACACCTCTAAATAGAAAGTACATCCAATAGGATATTTCCCTGTCTGATACCTTTTGGTGTGTTTGAGGTGTAGTCCAACAAAAGGCATTGCTTGTTTACACTTCTTTCCTGCAGTAATCAATAACCTAAAACTGGCCAAGCAAGGTAATGCATCCATCTTAGTTTACGTATTATATTTATATGGCTGATGTTTTCTCAAAGATTCTTTTTTCCTTCCAAAACATTCCCACTCTTCATGTAATGAGGATTGTTCGTCGGTCCTTGTAGGGGGTTGCCTGTGAAAGTGGTGTCTGCCTGCTGCACTGAATGTCCTATATTTAGTAAGGTTGAGGTTAAACATGTCATTTCAGGTCTTGCGGCATCGATCCTATGTCTCTCTCCAAGTAACATGGTTAGTATCTTTACTATATTTTTTCTCCTGATTCCAGAGACAAAAGTGGCACTGCACATATGTATTTGGTTGATTTGATAGAATGGTTGTGAAAGCTATAGGATCGAAAATGATGCTTTTATATTAAGCAAAGATAATTTTATGGAAATCATATGACTTTGGGGAATGCATTCTGTTACGAATTAACTTAAAAGAGAAAATTCCAGAAATATTTGTTAAATTTTCAAGCGTATCTTCTTTCTATTGGTAGGCTTTTGCAGCAGACCCTCCTCATTACAACAGCGTGTTCCAACTGGCAAATGTTGCGAACAGCATGCCAACACTTCCATTGGAGAAGGGAAATGATGGTGGAAAGCTGATGATGATGCGAGGCATGACAGCGAAAGACTTTGATCCAATCAGGTATTCTGGAAGATGGTTCGAAGTAGCTTCCCTTAAACGTGGATTTGCTGGACAAGGTCAAGAAGATTGCCACTGCACACAGGTGAATGTTGAGAGTGTTAACACCTGAAAAATCACGCCTTTATTTGCTGTCTTTTGAAGATATTTTGGGTTACTTGATTCTCGGACACACATACTTGAAGATGTCTTTTTTGGCATAATCTGTCTTGGTTCCAAATTATTTCAGGGCATTTACACTGTTGATATGAATGCACCTGCTATCCAAGTAGACACATTTTGCGTTCATGGAGGACCCGATGGCTACATCACAGGCATAAGAGGAAGGGTTCAATGCCTTAATGAGGAGGATAAGGAGAAAGATGAGACTGATCTAGAAAGGCAAGAAATGATTAGGGAGAAGTGTTATCTTAGGTTTCCTACACTGCCGTTCATCCCCAAGGAGCCTTATGATGTGATTGCAACTGATTATGATAACTTCGCACTGGTTTCTGGAGCTAAAGATAAAAGCTTCGTTCAGGTAATCAATTCTTTCAGTTTTAAACCAGTGTGACTTTTTAGTTATGTACAGCTTTTCGGTTACAATAGATACAAAAATGTGGCATAACAATAGTAGTTATATGTGGATGGTTTCTTACATATCAAATGTTTATTGCTGCTATGCCTTTAAATCAATGAAATATCCTTACTAAGCAATACCATAATAGGTAGCTGTTAAAGAAGTCCCACATCCGTCAATTATGGGATAGGTGGTTTCGTTATATGGTTTGGGCAATCCTCACCTCTTGACCTTGCTTTTGCGGTTGAATTAGGCTCAAGATCCATTTCTTTCCTTGAGCAAATTAGTAAGAAAAACTCTTCTTTTGTATGAAGACAGGGATACAGCCACTCCCCTCAGACCTTCTGGTATCGGGTCCATTTTCTAAGTATCAAGACTCAGTATGTGAGGATGTTTTAGATAGCATTAGCATAGCCTACAGCTTACGTAAAAGGGGTACATTGTACAGGTATCACACTGGATGGGCGTGATAGGAGATACATTTTATAATTATGGATATAGGATGTGAACTAGGATTGATTAATGTATTTGTTGATGTTAGTGCTTGCAGGAGCGGATCTAGTGAACTATCTATGGTTCATCCAAACCCAGTAGTTTTGGCTCATACCCTGTATATATGTTAAGATGTGCACTAAATAAGTAGAGATGATAGATTTCAGATCCAGTAAATCAAATGTTTATGGTATGATCCCAAACCCGAACCTGTAATGTTCAAATCCTGGATCCGCCTTTGAGTGTTTGAATGTCTAGTATCGTTATAAGATGCTGGAAGAGGCATTTGTGATTATAAAAGAAGATGCAAAGATATCAACTTTGCACGATATAAGTTATAACACAGCATAAATCTATATCTAATTCAATTGAACATTACACAAGAAGAAACATCAATTACAAGGCTTCCTTCATGAGAGTGCTAGCAGGATTGCAGCTTTTGAAGGCCCAAGCTTCTGCCTTCTGTTACTACGTACAATTTTGAACTTAAATCTTTGTAGCATAAGCTGTCCACGTAACTCATTATGACATTCTGGATGTGTTCGGTACAAAGGAAAATGTTTTGCAGGAAAATAAGTGGTTTTCTTACTTATTTTCTTGTATTTGGTACATAAATAAAAAATATTATCCTAAAAGCATTTGCATATAATTTAGACAAATGCTATAGGAGGTGAGGGTGGGGGTGTGGTGGGAATGGAGGCTACGGAGGTGGGTTGAAGACAAGGTGTGTTGGAGGGTGAGAAGGAGACAATCAATGTTTTCAAACGCAAGGCAAGTCCCTCATTTTTAAGAAACTTATTTTCCCGGAAAAAATGTTTTCAAAAATTTTGACCAAACCAACATGGAAAACTGGAAAACATTTTTAAAAACTTTCTCCATACTGAACACACCCTCTATTTCGATTAAGTGTATAATCAAGTTCTGCTGTGTTCATCTAATGCACGTTGAACTGATCATTCGAATAATATACTTTTCGATCATACTTATGATAATCAATCTCCTGTTCGAATAAGTCATGTTGGGCCACTGCTTAATTGAACACTGGGGCACCCAGGAGAGTGCTGAGTTGCCAGTGGCTAGTTGGGTGCTGGGTTGCTGAGGAGAACGTTGAGGCAGCCGGTTGGCTGGTTCCCTAGAATTCATCAAAGTATTTCTCTTTAACCGTGTAATGTGCAGAGTCTCGCGTTGGGTCGTGAGTTTTGAAATTGCTTTCCGGTACATATTCATAGGTTGCTGTTATGAAATTGCTTTCCGATATTATTCACAATTTGCAGTTTACAACTCTCAAAATTGCTTGGATTTACGTATAGGCCATAATTTATCCGACTGACTAACTAATTGTGCCTTTTTTCTCTCCTCAATCAGATATACTCGAGGACGCCTAATCCAGGACCAGAATTTATCGAGAAGTACAAAAACTACTTAGCAAATTTCGGATATGATCCTAGCAAAATCAAAGACACTCCACAAGACTGTGAGGTTAAGACTACCAGTCAGCTATCAGCAATGATGTCCATGTCCGGAATGCAACAAGCTCTAAATAACCAATTTCCTGATTTAGAGTTGAGACGCCCTGTTCAATTCAACCCATTCACAAGCGTTTTCGAAACTCTCAAGAAACTTGCTGAGCTTTATTTCAAGTAGTGAATCCACTTGAATTTTATGACATATATATATTACTTGTATAGTGCATAGTTCTTATGACTAGTGGGTGTAACACATTGAACTAAAGTTCAATTATGAATGACATACACTCCAGATAAAATATGTATGTATGTCAGTATGTGTGTGTTACAATTGGATATTTGTAAAGAAGATTTCCCTTGACATTCTACATATGTAGAATTTAGTCCGAGTTCAAAGAATTCAATTGAAACTATTTATTTCTGCTCTTATTTTATACACACGTTTAAAATGTACACATATATAATATGATTACAAGAAAATAAAGTTTGTAATTAATTATATCTCTTCATGGTCTAAAACAAGCTCCTAAATAGTGATATGAAAAATTAGATAAAGTTTTATTGAGAGGTAAATTTTGTTTTGTTGAAGTGGATACATATGTTTTTACTAAAATGATAGACAATGATTATACAATATGTTTATATGTAGATGGCATGCTTATATTTGGTACAAGTTTAAAATAGGGCAAAAAACTTAAGTATACAATTTAAGTACCTTAATTACTACTATATAACAATACTTTTTTGTCCACTTATATAGCAATAGTTTTTTTTCAAAAGTAGAATTGTTTTTTTTTTAAAACGTAGAAATAGTCAGCCATGCTTGTCACATATTCCATGATTTTCTCCAATTATTTTACCTTCCCTGATTTACTCAGATTTGTTATATATTTTCTCCCATGAAATAAGGTCTTTAACAAATATAAAACTCTCTTTCTACGCTGATTTACTATTCAAACATGGATACCAATAAATTTTCAACACTAATACAACACAACGGGCGATGGGATGCATCAGGTATTTGAACAACTAACGATTGATTTGGTTTTTTTCTCATAATCTGTATTTAGTCGTTTTGTTAATTAGTCGTTGGTTTCAATTGTATGTTATTTTGATGTGGTATAAAATTGATATGCTTTGGGTAATAGTCTGGTGCAACGATTGGCTAGATTTAGTTCTTTAATATACAATAAAAATTATTAATCGTTTTTAGTATGTTATTATGTTTAATTGATAGTGAACATGGTGGATATGATGTGGTTTATTGGTATTATGTAGTATGTTTTTAGAAATACCATTATCGTCTTCTTTTTTTTGTGCAAGTGATGATAGATTATTATGTGGTATTGATGTTTTATTGGGAAAATATATGATAAGACTGGTTTAAGAGTCGCCACTTAATTTTTAAGAAAAATCAAGAAAACTAATTTTTCCAAAAAGATTAAAACAGAAATCTAATGAAAATATCAAAAGGGGGTTCGGGGTTCATATTAGCATTTCGGGAAGGGTTTGAAAGCACCTGAAATGCCCGCTAACACGCAGTTATCCGGTAATTAACTATTTGGCTAGTTATTTTAAAGAAAATAGGCATACTTGATTAAATAGATGGAATAAGCAATTAAGACTTAAAATCATTTTTTTAGGGGAGAGGGGGATATTAAATTATTATTAAGTGAATTTTTAAAGTAATTTAAGTAGAAAAATAAGCATAATTATTTAGTCTTTAGAAAATCCCGAAGTGACTGTCTTTTGGGGAAATCGAATTAGGAACCTTAAAATTGACTAGCAAATAAACATTTAAACAA
>JAJOOO010021192.1:0-16435 GCA_029582685.1 Solanum piurae
CATGAAACTATATATATATATATATATATATATATATATATATATATATAGTATACATTTTGGATATACAATTATGTAAATCGTATACCTCAGAGGTATACAACGTATAAAATTAATAAGTTGTATGTGCGAATTTTGTGAATGGGTATAAACATGTAATAGTTTTTTTTACACAACCTTGGGTAACCATGTAAAAGTCCCAAATTCTTTTGAGTAGGACTTATTCATAAAATAAAGTTTTTAGTCATGCTTCAACCTAACAAAGACATGTAATTTTTTAGAAATGCAGACAAGTACATGATGAGATTAAACTTCAACAAGTACCTAGTGGTGGAGCGAGAATTTTCACTAATAGGGTTCAAAATCTGAAGAAGTGAACACATGAACTAGGCAAAGAGGGTTCGACATCTACTATATATACATGAAAAATATTTTTTTCCATATATGAATAGTATAATTTTCCATTGAAGGGGGTTCGAATGAACCCCTTGACCCCAAGCTAGCTCTGCTTCTGCAAGTACTTATAAATATTTGATTGTGAATCTGACTAATTACTATTGTATTATTACCCTAATTATCATTATAAAAACTCATAAACTTCAAATCTTAAATATATATCTGAATACAGAACCAAAAGCTATTAGGTACATTTTAATCCGTACCTAATATTGTAACTCCACCCAAACCCTCATAAATTATTATAGGAAACCCTAATAGTTGAAGTGAGCATGGGCTACTAGTCTAGACTTTGGGCATGTAAATAATTGGGAATGGGACATTTGTGTACCATTTTTAGGTGCATAAATGGAATGGCAAAGGCAGGTGAAACTGAAGTTGATTGATGAATGAGCCTAAAATTGAAAAATAGGCCCATCAATACAATCTTATTGGCTTAAACAAAAATAAATTTGAAGCTGATTTTGTCTGCTCTTTTATTAGCAACCTGTGTCACTAGGCAACTCACCCTCTCTCTTGTATAATTGGTTACTACTATTATTATTCACTTACTATGGTTTTCTTTTTTTTAATTTGTTGGGTGGTGTGTGTGTGGGGGGTGGGGGTGGGGGGGTGGAGAGCACAAAATTCAATAATACATTTGCCCCATACTTGTACTTGTTAAAGAATAGTTAATTCAAGTCTACATCAACCAACTCTTTGATTCAAAACAAATAGGAAAAAAACAAGAATCATTTTGTGGTTTGTATTTGTATGTATTCCTCAACTAATACACACACAAAAAAAGGGAAGTTACGAATATATACCTTTTGACCAACTAATTTACCATTATGGCCGAAGTATACACAATGTATACATTAATATATTATTATATTGGTATGTATATTTAGTATAAATATATATACACACTACATGTACATATTTTGTAAACTAAATGATTGAGCGGTTTTAATTACCCCCCTCCCCCCAAATAAAAAACATGATAAAAAAAATGGAAAACTACATAATTAGACATACTTCACTAGCATATATACTATCATTATCTATACTTTCAAAATATTACGTATCTTACCACTAATTATAAGTTTCCTATCATATATTGAGAAAAATACACTTAGATACATATATTTTCACTATCAGATACACAAAAATAGGGAGGGAGGCGAACGAGATGGGGAGGGAGACAAGCGAGATTCGTATGTATCCCAGATACATGGTAAAGATGGGAGAGAGGCTAGGGAGATTCGTTATTTATCCCAGATACATGCGATCCTCTTGGATACTATGTACCCAGAACAAATTACACCTAATTTTGACCTCATGTATCCCTACATACATGAATCTAGACGTATCTAAACGTATCTGAAGACACCAAAATATGATAAGATATGTAATATTACAAACTAGAGTATATCCTAACTCCTAAGTAATTAGTTTCTAAACTAGTGAGATTTATGTAAATTCCCAAAAATGGACGTATCCTAGCTCATAAAAAATAGGATATTTCTTGCAACAGCCTAGTAAAGACACTGAAGCAGACTTTTTTATGGGCCAAGTGGTACTGACCCATCAGTTTGGGCTATTGTTTGTGAGGTTGTTGCATGGGAATCAGGTCGGCCCATTAAGAAAAATTAATCTTCAAAAAAATAAATATAAAAAAACGCCCACCGTGGGGCTCGAACCCACGACCACAAGGTTAAGAGCCTTGCGCTCTACCAACTGAGCTAGACGGGCTTGTTGTTTGATTACATTCACTATCCTGTAAAGAATTAATTTTTTGTTCGGGAGATAGTGGTACGAAGTCGTATGTAGGGGAAGTCTCACATACGTTTCTTTGAGGAGACCGTGGCTACTTACTAGAGCTTCAATCAAGCACCGCTTGTCAATTCCGGCTTGATGATTCTACCATTATATAAAAGTATGTGGGGTTCGAGTTGAGTACCAAAATTGTAAAAAAGGACTATGAAATCACCTTAAATATCTAACCTTTGTGAAAGAATTTGAAACTTTTGTTGGTACTTTAATTTAACCACTACTTACAATTAATCTCTAAATTTCTAAGAATTAATGAACAATGACCCAAGAAAATAAGAAAGTTGGTGAAATTGACCTTTGGTTCTGGATGTTTTACAATTATTGGGCTCAAGTTTGGTCCAGTTTTAAGTTGATATAGAATGTAATCCAATTGCAAGTTTTAAATTCCACACGTAAAATTTCATGATATTGACTAATGTGATGAATTTTCGCCCGTAGTTTGAGAGCAGGCACAACACAAATCAATTAAGTATGTCTCAATTCAATTACAAATTAGTTAAAATCGATTATATGAATCCTATAAAAGGTTTATTATAGTTACAGTTTACTTTTACTTTGATCATCAGCCTGTTACAATCATTCTCTTTTATCTAAACTTAGAACTGACTTTGTTATTGAAACTCACATGACCAAAGGTAGTATAAAAGCCTTGCATAATTATAAGAATTTGATGTAGCATTGTATTATTAAGCCTTTTGATATTTCACCATGTAAAAGATAAAAGTTCAAACTTAGGTTGTGTTTGAACATATTTGCCGTCGCAAATAAACAATTTTCTTACTTATTTTCTTGTGTTTGATAAATATATAGAAAAGATTGTCCAAAAAGTAATTGTATATAGTTTAGGCAGATGCCATACAATGAAGGTAAGGGCATGGATGTGTTGGAGGTGAGAAGTAGCCAATTAACACAGAATGCCACATATGAAACTTGTTTTTTCCACTCCTACTATAGAAGTCATATGGATTGTGGTGGGATGATTGAAATCTCTCCACCCTTAACCCGAGGTTTCGATTTAGTGCCCAATGAAAGATCACCGCCCCTAGAAATGGGCGAAGACTACAATGCGAGTACCGAACATTGGGTGGGAAACAAAGTAAAAACTTAAATGAAAGAGTAATCACATTCTTCCTTTCCCTTCATCTAAAAAGAAAAGACACTACACTTGTTGATCAGTGAATATCATTGTGTCAAAAACATAATAGGATACCATGCAATTCTTTGTTACACTTAAAAAGAAAATGAACTGCATAGTAACACTTTCAGCAGAAAACAAATCCACCCTACATGCAATATTTTGCCTAATCAACCCTCCTACTGGTGATGCACTCAGGCTACAAGCTAAACTTCATTTCACAACTTAAAAAGGATTCATGAATACTATCTGCATACAAAACAAAGTTTGGGTTCCAAACACTCCTCATGGACAGCAAAGAGCCACTACTCTAGAGGTAGTTACTCATATGCACCATGAAGTTATACCCCTACCTACTGCTATAACACATTCTGAACAGCAGATGTGGTCAACCTAAAACAAATGATGCGTTCGAGTGTTTTACACTATTAAGGCCTTAGGAGATATAGGACTTAGTCATCTTTGCAATCTTTTGCAAATGTCGCTGAACCTCCATTTTGCTCACCATTGGCATTTGAAGCTCCCTTTAACTGCGGAAACACAACATCATCAGCTAAAAGGCATACATCATTATGGCAAAGAAGCACAGATTCAAAAATAAACTTTAACACCTACAACTTCGTCAACTTGAACCGCATGGAAAAGCTTATAGTTTTATTATTGACGGCATGTAACAACCATTTGTTAGGTAGCCATATGGTGTTTATATAATGAAACAAGAAGGCATCACTTTTTCCTTAAAACTACTGAATGAAAAGCAGTAACAGTAGCAATACCTGCTGGAGGACCTTCTTTTGATAGCGATAGCCCTGTGAGATAAGAAGCAGCATAGTGTAAGAATCAGTATGGTTACAAAAAGGAACTTGAAACCCGAAAATAAACACCCACAATACCAAAATCACCTTATCAGTTCCATATATGTAATCACAGTAGGTGAAAACTGAAGCAAAATTGCTCTGGCTTTGGCCCCCAACATAGTGATGGTAGTCATGGTAATCTGCTCCACCGTAAAAAGGTATATACTTTGTGAGACTCCAAGGAAGATCATATCTGAAAGAATGACGAAAATAGATCAGTTAAAACATGCCTCAATCACCATACTAACTCATGTGTGAAGTAGGAGCAATGGAAAAGAAGTCTCTACATAAAACATTGCCAGCAAAAGATTTCAACAATATACAGCTAAACTGAGCAATTAAAGAGATCGTTGAAAATCTCTCAAGACAAATAAACTTTCTCAGCAGTCAGCTCTGTATAGCATTGACTAGCATCAAAGCAGTAAAAGAGAGTCGACCAAGATGAATCAGTGGATCTAAGCCTCTATTTCACAAATTATTTATTTATTGAGCAGGTGCTTCAATGGGCTCTCCGCGCAAGTTAAATTTAGATTAGTCGCGGAATCCTTAGTTCTAAGCGATTACTCAAGTGTAAGCTTGAGTACATCAATTTCCCAACATCAGCAGTTAAAAAGAAATAAACAAGCTAATATGAAAAGAAATGATCCCAGCTAACATAGTTAGCAATAATTCACCTGCTACTCCTAATTGGATCTCTGTACATGAATAACTAAACATGACTATGATGCTAAACTATACCACTTTCCACATTTTGAGTTCCAATATGCTCAAAATTGATTACATTTACGACAGAATTGTCATAAAAGAGAAGTGTCTCTGTCACTTCTCAGCCCCATACTATCTCTGTCAATAGTTTCCAATATTTAGTATTGACGAATAAGCATCACTTCAGTATTCTTTTTTCTTCAACTTAGAGATGCTGCAACTAAATAGAACTTGTTGAAATTGAGATCAACACATAAATATAATTCTTTAAACATTATATCATTAAGCACCACAATGTTTTTACTTTTTAGTTGTCTAATTGGCAGACCAACAAAGATTCAATGAGAAGCAATTTTATGTTACTATAAGATTTAAAAAATAGAACTCTTGTTGTTCAGAGTATTGCCTTATATCTTGCAATATCAACGATTGCAAGAAGATAACATTTGAATAACAAACAAAGATATTGTCATCGAGATACAGTCAGACATAAACAGGTCATCTTTTCTACTCCTAACACACTATTATCATATTCTACAGGAAGCTGCTAGTAGTTATTACATGCATAGCATACACTTGCAAATTGTTGGCGTGTAAAGTGGTACCAAGCACCATCCCTCAAAATAGAAATATTTGCTTAACTTTGCCAACTATTTGCCAATCTTGCTTGCTTTAAGTACAGTCTAGACTGTAGATCATAACCTCATCAATTTCTTTTTAAAAAAGAAAGAAAGTCCAGTCTAGATCATATCCAATGATAACCAATCGGACAATATTTCTCTTAAAATATCAATTGGGAAAGGAGGTGCATTCTGCAATATATACATATAGTGCATGCATCTTCTATGACTAAAAAATTAGTAGTTTTTATATCTAAATATAGCATTTGCTTGTACAGATTTACTAAGTTATCAGCATCTTCAAGTTCGATACCAAAATATTACTACTAGTCCCGTTCTAAGCAAAATGAAGTGTTGTCTCCAACTTTAGTTCCACAGACTAATTAATTATTGTCGCAAGGCCAAAGATGTCAAAAATGGGACCAGTTATGAGAGAAGAAATTGAAAAGTGAAAGCAAGACATGGGTTTCAAAATGCTACATCTATTCCAAAGGACAAAGGTTGGAATGTCGAAAATCAGATGTAACTAGCACTTGTCACATACCTAAAAAAGATGGCTCACAAGAGAAAATTAATCTAGTTTGTCGATCCAGGAATATAGCATGAGAAACCCCCTAAGAAAATTCTCAAAGCTACTGCCTAGAACTATAGGATCTTACACTAAGTTAATGCTTTTATTCTTTTTTGATGATGATGGTGTCCAGGCTAGCTTGTGCCCATCCTCCACTATTCCACCAAGTACCTGCTAGATTCCATTAGCACAGACCGGCAACTATGCTCACCAAAGCTTAGGAGATGGCAAGAAATCACTTAGTGTTTTTTGTATCCGTAAGATTTTCAACGTGAAACCTCAAAGTTAACATTTTTTTTAATCATATGATATAAAAGATATCACAAAACACACTGACATCTAAACTCTCTGAGGGATTGCATTTTATTTCCATGAAGAACATCTTAACAGTAAAACCAGATGCTATAAGCACCATTTTACATGTCCAACATGCAGTTCACATTTTAGACTTTTGCCACAGACCTTACAAACCCCATCTACCAAAAGCAAAAGAAAATAGCACAGTGACAAGGGGGGGAAGGACCTATGTGGAAATTGAGAAAGAAAAGAACAGAAGAAGACAACTTTTTAATCCTTCTATGGAAAAAGCTATTGTTTCACTTAAAAAGAGATCTCATGCAATTCTATTCACTGCATACAGATTCATCTAGAGATCAAAAAAGCAAACAGTGAACAAAAAAAGGGATAAAGTGATAGTTATTACTGTCAGCCCATGATTTGGTCAAATTATCATACTAGAAGATAATCACACACTTAATCACCAAAAAAGTAACTTTTTAGTACTACTACCATAGTGTTAAAAATCAAAAAGCAAAAGAGCACGCGTGCATACCCACTGTGAGTTTCAATAGCCTCAATCTGTCTGAATACAATCCACAACCAGAATGTAATCATATGACCCGGCGCAATAGCGGGCCCAAGAAACGAGGGGATCCCAAGGATCAAGATTTCTAACCAGTGTGCATACGGCGCAGCAAAGCCTATTGGAGCTGTGTACTCATGATGAACCTTGTGAATCTTTTCATAACCCCATTTACAATGTAAGAACCTATGCATCCAATAGTTAGTATAGTCCTCCACTATAAAGTATGTTCCCAACTGCAACAGAATTACCCATAACGACGGCAAGGGCAAACTTGTTCTAATCCCAATCATCTACATTGCAAAAAATTCACAAAATAGATCACAATGGGTATCTCAATTTCACATCCTTGATCTAAAATAAACACAAAAATTACAACTTCCATACTGAAAAGTGAAAAACTCAAATCAAACAAACAACAAATCGATCCAAACTAGTTGAATTTGAATCTTCAATATCCATTGAGCTCTATTTGAGTCTATTTGATTCCAATAGTCAATACTATTTGGGGGTTCCCTGTGTTAGTCTACTTTTTCTTTTTTGGTTTCCCACATGATGTCCAGTGCTTGGAGCTACTAAATCCGGATCACGCACAGCATGACCCATGGGGTGATGCTCCCAACAGGATTTCTCGAACCCGAGACCTCTATGTTAGTCTACTTACAACTCAATCAAACACGCTGGACAATGCACAACCAATTTCAAAAGGAGAATAGACAAGATCAAAATGGGTATCTTAAATTTGAAACCGTCGATCCAAAGATCAACAAAATAAACAAAAAAAAAAAAACCTTTTCAGACTCAACAAAACCCCATCAAACACATTGCAAAAAAGACACCTTTTTTAGTTTAAAAAAAGCATTAAAAGTAAGAGAAAAGTAAGTACCTTTACAGAGGGGTAAGAAACAAGTTGAAGAGGACCAATAACAAGGATGAACATGCGCATAACAATCTTATAACACCTAAACACATCAGATAAAGAAAGATTGACCTTTGGTTGAATTTTGTATGACTGGATTGATTTTCTGAAGAAAATTTCAAGGAAAAGATAATAAAGAGGGACACAAGAGAAGATTAGGAATAGAAAAAGGATATTGTGACAGTAAAGATAGTAATCAGATTTATTAGCAGAGTAGTTAAACCAGATGGTTTCTGCTGTAGTAAGAGATCTTCCAATGGCGGATTCTGCCTCTTGGAGAGTTTTAAAGAGCAACATTGAAAAGGGTATCTAGTAAAATGGGTTGAAAATGGAATTGTTGTTGAATCTTGGAATTTGGTGGAAGTTTTTGAGGGTTTTTTTTGTTTTGGAGGAACAGGGGGAGGAAGAAGAAGAAGAGGAAAAAGGGGATATCTTTAATAGAATTGAAGAGAACAAGTGTATAAGCTAAATAGTACAAGACAACTCCTCCAGATTTTTTGTTTGGTATCTTATATTCTTTTATTTATGAGCTTATGGAAATCATATCTGGCGGGGGCAAATAGGACAAATTGGAATATAAGGGATTGCAAAAAATATAGGGTGTATTATGCATTTGAGGGTGTGACTTAGTGTTCAAGAAAGTGCATTGAAAATTATGATGGTTTTGATAGATAAAGTCATTTTATATTTATTGTTATTGAGAGGTGATATGTATTCGTGAAATTAGTTAAAGTATCATGATTATCAAAATGAAATATATATTTGAAGGTGTAGATTAGTGTTTAATTAAGTGTGTCGAGAATTATGACGGTTTTGATGGACAATGTTATCGTATATCTGCTGTTGAAAAATGATAGGTATCATAATTATCAAAATGAAAATATATATATTAACATCTTAGTCAGATATGTTCATATCTGTCCTACTGCTGGTTTTTACAAAATTCTTCGAAATCTCATTTGATCTGATCGCTCTAACTCTATACATCCTACAAATTGCACTTTTAACCTCAATAACTTTTATACATATACGATTTGAGCTGTCAAAAAGGGTCGGCCCAGCCTCACTCGGTCCAAGTCTCGCGGGCCAAGGAATTTGAAGGGCTAGGGCGGCCCGATCCTTCATTTGGTAGGGCCTGAAAATACTCAACCCTAGAAGGGCCGAGGGCTGGGGCGGGCTATCCCTTCTTTTTTTCTTTTCTTTTCAAACTTATAATTCTATAACATCAAGAAAATGAGAAGATTTTCAAATCAAATATGGCAAACAATGGTGTTGTTTCAATAACACTAGCAAAAATCTAGTGTAATTAGCATGTCTCTTGCATACCAGATACACGAGTGAGATAAGAGAGTGACAAGCAAGATGGGAGGGAGGCAAGGGCGCGAGATTTGTATATGTATCCTAGATACATGCAAATCTACTTGGATTGAGTGTATCTAGAACAAATTAACCTAATTTTGAGTCCATATATTCCGAGATACATGTATCTGGGTAAGAAGATTCATAATATTACAACATAGCGTGAATTCAAATAATTAGATTATATACTAGTGAGATTATTGTAAATTACTCTTAAATAAAAAAATTTGGCCTATGAGCCAACCCCAGCCCAGCCCCGATCAAGCCTCAATAGCCAATGACTTATATGGACCGGACTTATAAACCCTAGTTTTAAATGAGCTTGAAAAATCTTATCCCAACCCTACCCCAGGCCAATAACGAGTAGGGTTGGGCCCGCCCCATGAGCTAAGCCAATTTTGACGGCTCTATATACGATATTCATAATTACAATACCTCTTTGGATGTTCCGAATCTCCCAATACAATGTCTTTATCCTGATCTCTTTGTTCAAGAGTTTATAGAAGTCTGTTAGACGTCTCCTTCTAATAAGTACTTCTTCCATCAATACTTAATTGTTCTTATCTTTGATACACTTCACTTGGCCAAGATCACACATATGATTAGAAGTTTGGTGAATAATGAGTTTGCCTTTAAATTATTAATAAAGTAATTTACACAGACAAAATATTCAATGCTATATTTAAATTTTGACCTTATTTTAAAAAGTTTAACAAAAATAAAGTCAGATTCGAAATTTAGTTTCCCTTACTTGATGAATGAAATAGTAGAAATATATTTGGTACGAAATTTAGTTCATTGACTCCATGGAATAGTCGATGAAGGGTTTTCAATGTATGTATGTTTGGTACAATTGAATGTTCTCATAGCTTTTAAAATTTATAGATACAAGTCATGTTTTATTTATTTTTTTAAAAGTGAAATATGTTGAAATAATTATAACCAAATACAATTTAAAACTTTATTTTCAATTTTAATATCACATAATTTTAAATTTTTTGAAAAATATTTAAAAATTTATATCAAAACTATTAAATTTTATCGAACCCGAAATAATGCAGCAAACTGAGATATCTGCAGAGGAGAGCCAGAGAATAACATACTTGGAAGCCATGCAATGTTGGGCTTCATGTTTGGGCTGTTGGCCTATTTCCCATATTAGTACAAAGAAGAACATGTGATTATGCCACTTATTTTTAATTTTTTCTCTTTATAATAATGCCAGTTGTTTAATATTATTAAAAAAATTGTGACATGTAACGCATCTTTTTATTTGTTTTAGTATTTGAAGTACGACTAAATCTAGATTAACAAGTCCCGTTCAAAAATAATTTTTTCAATAAAATTTTCTTCATACTGAAGACTGAAATTTGAAATCTTTAATTATTGGTGAAATAATTACACGACTGTACCACAATTCATATTGATCAAAGACATCTTCTTCATTGGTTCCTATGGTAACAAAAAAAATAAAAAATTAATAAAACCATCGAATGGATAAAAAGCAATTATAATAAATTAATAAGTAGTATAAGTTTTGTCTTTTGTTCATTATGTCATTTTATTATAAAATCAAAAGACGTTGGTCATGACTCATGAGAGAATCTTTAGGGACAAAAATAAATGAGTTAGGTGTGCAGTAGTAGGGAGACCTTTTTTCCGATGAATTAATCAAATTTTAAAAGTAATTAGGAAAATTAGCTTTTTTAAGAAATTATGAAAATGACTTTCTTAATCAGAATAGTGAAAATAAATTTCGTGAATAGCATTTTATGTTTATTGTATCATCTCTACCCCACACTCCAATTTGACATCCACACCCACACCCACCTCCCACTCTCCATGCCAACCCGATCATCCCAACCTTCGAACATATTTGTCTAGATTGTACGTATATAAATAATTATATGTTCTTTTATTCACTTACCGACAAAAAAAAAATGATATAGTAAGAAAGACCACTTATAAGAAAAACATTTTTCAAATTTTTTTTCTTTGGAGAACATCTTTGTGCATATCAAACACAACTCTTAATCGATCAATAAAAAGTGTTATGACATAAATAAAATTTCTTCACTTCTAATAAGATATTCCGCATTCAAGCTCTAAAATTGAAAAATAAAAGAGTCTTTGATGGAGCACTTTCTTTTTTTCATAAATTCCTACGTAATACAATAATACTAAATTAATCGGATTAATAAATTTAAGATATCTTTTATTACGAATGATCATCAAGGCTCAACTGTATAGGATGGCCAACTGTGCACAGCAATGGGAAAAACTTCAAGGCTCAACTGTATAGTATGGTGTTAGCTGGAAGCATGTACTAATGTATGGCACAGTTTTTCCAAGTTATTTCTCGATTAAAAAAGATGGTTTGATACATAAAATATTTTATATTAATTTATTATAGAATTGGAGAAAGATTGTATTCTAAGGGATTATTTAATTTGATAAGGTGTATAAAAATAATGTTGAATATGATGTATTATTAATATTATTATTAGTTATGATGAGATTATTTTTTGTGCACGGTTTGATTTGGAAAGGATATGAAAAAAGTTTGGAGGGACAATTGTGTCTTTAACCATGCTAAATATGCATATATTGAAATTTGAGAACTCCTTGCATTGCTAATACAATAATTTGACATGCATGTCTTAATTATACATAACATAATATCAAATAGAGTGTGTAATGCATTCTATCAAACGATTCCTAAGTGTAATGTAGACAGTTTATCTAACACATTAATTTCGCAGCTCAAATACTTAATTTATAGATCACATGGAGATAACTTTATTGTTGCTCCAAGCTACGCTAACTCACTATCTTGATAATTGGTAAATATTATATTCGCCCCCGATGCTTACCTAATACCAAATCATCATTATACGTTTTTCGTCAAAATAGTAAAATGAATTTCTTTTTCTTTTAAAAAAAAATCGTTTTTCTCATTTTTCTGATTATGTTTTGAATATAAAACATTTATCTTTCCTACACATATTTATCAATCGACAGTAATTTGTATTTTTTCTGTTTCAATTTATGTGATATCGTTTGACTTGACATAAAATTTAAAAAGAAAAACATTTAAAACTCGTGATCTAAAATAAACTATTTACATAATCATTTGGATAATTGATTTTTCCATTTGAATAGGACATTAATTCCCTAGTAATTTCTACGTAATCATGTATCTTAGCTCCACTAAACTCATGCTCAAACTGTCCCCATCTATAATAAGTATACAGTTACATTTCCTAATTGGGTTAGTTTGAAAAATTAATATTTACTCCTAATTAATATGCTAGCTCCATAGGTCTTTGATGACCATAATCTTGTAGTTACATAGGAGATTAGTACAATATCTCTCTTTATTAATTAAAAAATGTAACCAAATCTTTCATCCAAATACACTTGATTCCTTGAATGATCATACTTTAATTAAAAATAATTTAAAAAATAATTAAGAATCTACGAGAAGTTGAAAATGATAAGAAAAATCAACCAGGATTATAGTGGGATGAAGATGATTAATTTCTCCATCTTAAATCAAAGGTTTCATATTCAAACTGTTAGAGAACGCTTTTTCCTTAAAATAAGTCTTATATAACACAAATTTATTCCAGTGCAAATACCAAACATCGAAGGAAAAAAGGTGTGTAAAAAATCAATGAAAGGAGGTAGCTTTCATTGACTGCACTGTGAAACATAATAATGAGATTTTGAATATGGTGGAGATGAAAAAGATAAGAAAAGAGTCCCACACTTTATTGCAAAGTGAAAACACATTCCAATTGGCAATTGCATGCTGTGTATAAAATCATGAATCATATGATATGACTGAAATAATTAAAAATAAATAAATAGATAAATAAAACCAGAAACTACATCTCCATTTTATTAGGACCGACTATATGAATTCTTTTAAAACGTAGACTTAACATGATCAGTTGTATATTTGTCAGGAGTTGATCATTTTAATTATATTGACCTTTAATCTATTGTTATTCTTTATTTGTTAGGGTTTGAGACCGGGCAAATCAATAGTGATAGCTCGATTCAAAAGTTTGTTAAAATCGACTATATAAATTCTTTGTATCCATTCAATTGTTTGGGTTCATTTTATGTCTCAATCGATCATTTTGGGACCGATTATGTTGATCTTATAAGTTATAACATATGATATTGCGTATATATATATGTGTGTGTGTGTGGAATAAACTAATAATACAAAATTAAATCTGAATATTCCACTTTCTTTCAAGTGTTTCTTATGTTTGTATTAGTTATTCAGTCTTATCAAATAATATAGTTAATTATAGAGAGATCATATCTATGTTTCCACTAATCACACGCATGAATGAATCCAAAATAATTAAAGAAAAGCACTAATATTAAGTGACTGTTTAATCATTTACAATATTCTCAATGTGGAAGAGCATGCATGCACTTTTTATTTTTTGGCATGACTTACACCATGTAATATAATTAGCCGTTATATCATGAATAACATTATGTTCAATTAACTTAGTAATTTGATGTCTAGTATTCATATTAAAGCCTCGACTAGTTTGGATTATATTGTGTAAACTAGTCATGAATAGTTGTTAGTTACGTTGAGTAAATCATATGAGAAATCAACTTCATCTTATAGGTTATGACCTTCAATAATTTAACCATCATTAGATGATAACTGATAACTATAGCTCTAACATTAATTTGTGACCTTATAATTAAATTATTTTTTGTTTTGCATAAATATCAGGTGTGAATAAGTGTTTCTGATACTCTATAGGAGATATAATCTTCAAAATTTAAAAGAATGTGGTGATAAAGACTTGACTAGAAAAGAGCACCTAAATGTAGGAGTGACCTTTCAAATTGATTGAAGTAGACTAATTGGACTGTTGAAAAAATGTACTGATAATAATATTCAATGATTACATTAACGAGGATTGTGATAAACTCTTAAATATTCATTCATCCATAATAAGAAAATTTAAGTTTGAGCCTTAGTTATAGAGTCACCTGGAATGCTTTACTTTCAATATGAGACTTTTCGATGTAACTCTAAATTTAACTGAATTTTAATATGAATATCAAATATCGAACAAAGAAAAAGTAGATTTGCATAAAAGTGTAAAAAGCTAATAAGGGAGAAGAGGGTAGACTTTTTTTTGAGAAAAAAGGGCATATGTTTGATTTCATCTTTATCTCTTTCAGAAAATTGTGCAAAATCTGTCCACTTTTTTCCTCCAAAGATAGAAAAGTTGAAAAATGTATAGTGTGATATTATTAGGATATCTTAATGATCATGTTGTGGAGCCAACTTATAAGATCATAATTTTGAAGAAGTGAAAAAGAGTCATCCAAAAAAAGTGAACTTCCTACTTCCTCTGTGATGATGATGTAATTCATATTAATCATTTGCAATATAGACTAATGGACATGCCTTTTCTTTTTATTTGTTTGTATGGTTTCAACTTGACACAATACGAAGTTAAAAAAAAGTTCATTTTTTTTTAATCTTGTGATATTACGTAGAATTTATAAAAAAAATCTACATGTCATATAGAAAGTTGAAATTGAAGAGTAATAAATTTTTTTTTTAAAACAAACTAAAAAGAAAAGTAAGACAAATAAATTAAAACGGAAAAAATGACTATTTATTTTTTGTCTTTTTGTACACTATTTGATTTTTATAAAAATCTTGTTTTGGATGGGGTCTGCAACTCACTTATAACAGTGCAAATTTCAGAAAAATAGGTTTGATTTACTAATGGAGTCTGCAATTCACTTATAGCAGTGAAAACTTTAGATGAACATGTTTGAAGTTCAATTGCGTCAGGTTCACGTGAATCTAATAATTTTTTTGAGTCTCTCTTTCTATATGTTTACAAATTTCCTAAATATGTATAAAACACAATAATATTTTAAGAGATATGACAACATTTAATTTATTTTGTGCGGGGGAATCTATCAAATTTAATTAGTCATTAATGAGTAATCGTAACATATCCAAGAAATCAAAGAGATTATAGCAATCAGGTTCACCTAGAATGATCCGAGATTAGATCTTGATCTATTTGAGATTGTTCCTTTTAATTGTAATTTAAGAGTGACAAAATAATTCATAAATGACATGCTCGTTTAGGTTTGGAGGAGTTAAAAACTAGAGTTGTCGATATGGGTTGGCCCACTCATACGGACTAACACATACATGCTTTGAAATTTGATGGGTCTAGCCAGGCTAGCCCATTTTTGGTGTGGACCAGAAAATGGTCGGCCCAGCCCACAAGTATGTGGGCTACGGACCAACCCTCTTTTCTTAATTTTTTTTTTTTATAATTTATTAAATTAAACTATAATTTAAAAATATTATCATAAATATCGACAAGATAATATTACATGGGGTTAGTGTTACTACTTGTTAATCAAATCCACAAATAAAATTATCTTTATAATATTTATTAAGTTTGATTTCAAGTAAAAGCATAAATAGCTAAATAAAAATATTAATCTAATTGTTTTCCAATGATCATAATAAAACACAAAAATTATGATAATATTCCATAGGCACACCTATGTAGTGATTCCTAGAAATTTTAGGGATTTTTTATTTTATGTAATACATATTTTATAAACATAATTTGTATTTAAATTGTAATATTTCAAACTTTAAACAGATTTTGAATTTAGACTCTTGTTATTTTTAATACTCTATTTTATTTGTATTTTTATTTTTAATTAATTTTTATTTAGCCCACGGGCCCGCCCTATCCATATTTCTCAAACCCACAAATCGGCAGACTTATTCAGGCCGGGCTAGAAAACATTTTTCTTAAATGGGCACCAAAAACCGTAGCTCAACCCTATCAAATCACGGGTTAGATCAGACCGGTCCAACGGACCTAGCCCATATTGACGACTCTATTAAAAACACACTTATTTTATTAAGGAAAAAATACTTGGATGAGTGCCTTTTAATAAATAATTACTTATTTTAGCGATACTTTTTATTTATTACCATTTATAGCAATACTATGTTAAATCTGCAATATGTATTAAAAGTGAATTAAGTATGCAATATATATGTATTATAATTATTTTTAAAAATATATTATGCTTAT
>JAJOOO010021193.1:0-44038 GCA_029582685.1 Solanum piurae
CAAAAATCTCGCTCCGGAAAATATTCTCGAAATCTGGAAACTTTTAGTGAAAAAAATGTTCCCCGAGAAATTTAGAATCCAATAGTGAAAACCGTTTCAAAAAAGGAGTTGAAATGAGTTCACAAACTCAATTTTTCTATTAAATTCGGATTAGACAAAAAAACCCAAATTTTACACTTGAAATCTCAAATTTTGATGTTAAAATCCATAAATAATCGATGGAAATCAAAGATATAAGTTGGAAATAACTTACCCAATGAATTCCTTGCGAAAAACCACTTGAAATCGCCTATTTTCGAGCTCTCAAAGTCCACAAATGGAGAAATGGGTATTTTCAAGTTGTGGGAAAAATAGCTATTGATTTTGACTTTAAAAAGGAAAACAAAATTGTTGTTGCAGCTGAAACACAGCAATAACACCAAAGTTTAAGTCCCCGTTGGACCCTCGGGATTCGTTCGGAATCTCGTGCACACAAACTAAATATTACCCCCACTAAATTCGACGTTCCGGACTCAATGGAACCGTCGGAATTTGAATTCGAGGGTTCCTTGACCCGAAATTCAATAAGATGCCAAGAAACTAGTTAACGCCTAAAAAAAATTCGAAACTCAAACGGAGCGTCTAAAAATTCAACCAAGGCTCATTCTAGACTTAGAATCGCCTCCTAAAACCAACGGTACTCTCGGAATTTCAATCTGAGCCTCAGAACCTCATATGTTGACCAAAGTCAACTCTTGATCAAAATTTCACAACTTTAGCAACTTAGGACCTCAATTCTTCGTTTCAACTCCAAATTCAACTCCGTAACTTTACACAGACCCGTTTCAACATTCTAAAACTGCCGGGATTGACGGAAATCCGATCCGAGTCTCGAAACTCCAAAAGACTCGAAAAAAACACTTTTTAACCAACTTTAACTCATAAACACTCAACTTCTCAAAAACTCAACTTTTTACAAACTTTTCCTCAAACCAACTTTACAACCACAAAACATGGGATTCGGGGCAACTACCGAAAGGGCAAAATAGTCATTTCCACGAAAAATTACCAAAATGACCTTTCGGGTCATTACAGTTTCATCCGACCGTGTATCTCTCCATGGGTTGCTTCTGTGTTATTTGTTAGAAAGAAAGATGGGTCTCTTCGAATGTGCATTGATTATCATCAATTGAATAAAGTGACCTTCAAGAATCAGTATCCTCTTCCAAGAATAGATGACATGTTTGAACAACTTCAAGGGTCTTGTTATTTCTCTAAGAATGATCTTCGTTCGGGTTATCACCAATTGAGTGTGAGAGGAGATGACATTCCAAAGATTACCTTTAGAACCCGGTATGATCATTATGAGTTTGTGGTAAAAAAAATTGGGTTGACTAATGCTCCAGCGGCGTTTATGGACTTGATGAATACAGTTTTTAGGCAATACCTAAACATGTTTGTGATTGCGTTTATCGATGATATTTTGATCTATTCAAGAAGTGAGAATGAAAATGTGGACCAGTTGAGAATTGTGTTGCAAGTTCTTAAGGACCAACAACCTTTTCCCAAGTTTAGCAAGTGTGAATTTTGGTTAAGGTCCTTAGCTTTCCTTGGCATGTTGTGTCAAGTCAGGGTATTGACGTAGCTTCGAAAAATACATATACGGTCAAGATTTGTCCTAGACCTCTAACTCCTTCCGAGATTAGAAGCTTTTTAGGTTTGGCCGATTACTACAGAAGGTTTGTTGAGGGATTTTTTCCCATTGCTTCTCCTTTGACAACTTTGACTCAAAAGAAGTCTAAGTTTGTGTGCTCCGAAGCTTGTGAGAAAATTTTCCAAGAGTTGAAGAACATACTTACTTTCACTCCAATGTTGACCTAATAGAATGGTACAAATGGTTTTGTGGTGTATTGTGATGCCTCTAGAGTTGGGTTGGGATGTGTGCTTATGCAAAATGGTAAAGTTATAGTCTATGCTTCAAGGCAACTTAAAGTCCATGAGAATAATTATCCTACCCACGACCTTTACTTAGCGGCGGTTCTGTTTGCCTAAAATATATGGAGGCATTATTTGTATGGGGTCCATGTGGATGTTTTCACCGATCATAAGAGTCTACAATATGTGCTTAGTCAAAAGGACTTGAATCTTCGTCAAACAAGGTGACTAGAACTCTTTAAGAATTACCACATGAGTGTCCTTTATCACCCCGGTAAAGCTAATGTGGTAGCGGATGCTCTTAGTAGATTGTCGATGGGTAGTGTTGCTCATGTAGATGAATAAAAGAAAGAGTTGGTTCGTGATGTTCATAAGTTGTCCTAACTTGGTGTTCGACTAGTGGATTCCACCAAGGTTGGTTTCAGGGTCCATAATTGTTCCGAACAATCCTTTGTGATGGATGTGAAGTCTAAGCAATGTCTTGATCCTATAGTTGTTGAGTTGAAAGAGGTGTTACTTAAGAAGTCCATTGAGGCTTTCTCCCAAGGGGGAGACGGGGTAATAAGGTATCAAGGTAGGTTATGTGTTCCAAATGTTGATGGCTTGAGGGAGCAAATTGTAGATGAAGGCGATAGTTCTCGATATTCTATTCACCCAGGAGACACCAAGATGTACCATGATCTACGGGAAATCTATTGGTGGAATTTGATGAAGAAAGATATCGCGGGATTTGTGGCCAAGTGTCCTAATTGTCTACAAGTGAAGGTTGAGAACCAAAGGCCGGGAGGCTTATTACAATACATTGTTATTCCTACTTGGAACTAGGAAGATGTGAGCATGGCTTTTATTGTAGTCTTGCCACGTACTCGACGCCAACATGACTCAATATGGGTAAAGTGGACCAGATGACTAAGTCCGCTTATTTCATTCCCACCAGGTGTCCTACAAATTAGTTACGTTTCAAAGACACTTCATCCAATTCTAAGTGTCAACGGTCGTTAATCAGTAAATAACCCAACTAAGTGAGTTGGGGTCGAATCCCATAGGGAGCGGTACGTGTTTGAGATTAATTGAGAAGTGCGAATATGGTCAAATAAGCCATAGGAACAGACATTATTGAATAAAAACATAATTCAAATCAAGGGGTGAAACGAATGTCAAATAAGGGGTTTTGGTTTTAATTATCAAGGGGTAGAACAACATTTGCAACTACAATTCTTAAATTAAACCACAATTAATGATTGAAATCACTTCTAAATGGCATATAAACTAAAAATTAGCAATACCCATGACTAAATCAGCCCATAATCACATTCCAATAATTGGGGTTTTAGATAGACATTATAAAAAGATAAAAATCGTTGCCAAATTGAGTTTCCATCAACTAGGTAAGCTTGATTTCGTTCTTACAATGTTCCAAGTCGAAGAATCTAAAAGACCCACTTTTAATTTCTTGCAAGTGAAAAACTTAAATTCTTTAAAGCTTAGGAAGAACTAGGGAAAAACTTGTCTCAAGACTTAGAATAATAATCACAATTCGATATAATGAAAATTTGATCCTAAACTAAATGTTCAAAAATGTATTTATAGTCGCAAAAAATATGTTGTGAAGGGCCACTCGACACAGTAAGTCGAGCTCACCGAACCACTCGTTGATCCGCCTTTTGGTCAATTCCATCGCCCTTTTGCCTTGGCCTTCAGCGTCCTCAATGTCTGTAACTTTGGGCGATACAACACTGCATTGCGGAACCACTCGGCGATCCGCCAACTGCTCCTTTCTCTCGCTAACTTGGTTCTTTTCTCCAAGGCTTGGCACACTGGAACTTTAGGTGGTCAAGAAGCCATTCGGTGACTCACCAAGTGGACTTGGCAATCACCAGGCTTGCTTTTCTTTATTCTTTCAGCTCGCTTTGTTCCTTTTTGCAAATTAGTATCCATGCTTTCTTCCTCAATCCATATACCTGGAAATCAAGGATTTTACATAAGTTATTGGCACAAAATAAGCATAAGTTATTACAAATTGCTAATGAAGCCAAACCAGAAAGGAGCTGCAATACTCAAATCTTTCTTTTCAATGAGGACCCCTGCCTCAATCCACATTGAGGTGATATTGGAAATCAATGGAGCCAACCAACCTTTAAATTCATATAAGGACTAAGTGATAGGCAATCCATCACAAGGATATGTTGAATGTAGAGATCTCCCAAAAACATTGTTGATGTGCTCGCTGCTGCAACCAACTTCATTACCCTGGACCATGACTGACTTAACCGATATGAATTCACTGGCGTTATTTTTACTCTTTGGCACTAAATCACCATATGCTGCATAGAACTCCCGGACCCATGAAGGAATGTAGGGACCTCGGGGTCTGGTGAACTGCTCGAATTCGTGGAAGTGAAGGGTGTCCCTCACACCATAGTATTTTCCCTCAAGGCCCTCTGTGGACAACAGGTTCTCTTCAAGGATGGTTCGCAAGCTGTCACCTTTCAATCTGTTAAGAAGCCTAGGCAGAGGGATGACTAGTGGCATATGAGCTACAAGTGGTGCTGGATTTGGCACTGGATCTGTGAGAGTGGCAGCAAGAGGGACACTGGCCGAGTCAGGTTGAGATCTAGCTAGGAGCTCATTTCGTTGGGACTACAAAGGTTGGTTGTCCTCAGGCTCAGATAAAACAACCTGAGAACCAGCAGTAGGCCTGTCACACCTGGGTCTCTTTCCCTTTCCTTTGTCATCTGGTGGATGTTCTAGCCTTCCTCTTTTTGAAGGATTTGATCCCCCTTCGTTGATTGTGATACCCCGTACTCTTTTCCAGGGGAGCTCGTCTATATTTGTTCTCACCATACCTGCAAAATATTAAGAAAAAGTTAAGAATAACTTAATAAAATTCATAGAAAAGCAGTTGAAGAAGGACTCGTCGAGCTACTCGGTGAGTCGCCAAATCTCTTTGGCGAGCTGAATCGAGCTCGCTAAATAGATTAGCTCAATATTTTGGTTTACTCGTATTTTCCAATTGACAATTGCTTCAGCTCACTCGAGATCAAAAAGCTATTTTCAAGGCTTGTAATGGGGCTGAGTGCAAAGGTATGGTCGTTTAGGATCAGTGACTTTTATTCTTATGAAATGTGGTGCTCACAGCACTTCCTTTCATTTTCCTCAACAAGTTCATTCGTGCTCACAAGTCATCCCATTATTCACTTTCCATGGTCTGTTAGAAAACCCCATTTCTTTTTGCATTTTCATACTTTATTCTATGACTTTTTCTTTTTCTTTTTCATTCTTTTCTTCTTTTTCATCTCTTTTTTTCTTTTTTTTGCATGGATGGGTTCCATTTTTCTCAACACATGGATAGAAGGGAATTTTCTTACAGTCCTTGATTTGCCTAGTTTTTTTCACCACACCCCCAACTTAGGATTTTGGCCTAAGTTGGATATTCAAACAAACAACAAATCATGAGGATAATGGGTAATGGATCAAGAAAGGTTATGTTTTCATCAAGTTTCTTCCAAGAAGAGGTAAGGTTCAAGGGGTGTTGAAAAGAGGTTCGCACACTCACAAGGTATGCCACAAAAAGATGTATAATGTCAAATTGGCTCACACTCTTCAAAGTTGCCTCAGATCATATCAAGAGATAGCCTTACTTAGTCTATCGGACCAACATGGAAAATTCTAGGTGTTATCATGCATGGTTCATAGTAAGCTTATCACTCAAGGGATGAACACCAAAGTCAAATAAGACTCAACACTTCCGCTAGTGTACCATGTTCATCACAAGAGAATCAATTTGATAATTGGCTAATCACAACGAGATGCAAAAAGTTCACATATTGTGTATGCAACTTCATTTGGTCTCATCGTAGCCAAACATTCATGTTTGTTCGATTGTGAGCACTATTCAAGTCATCGGTATTGATAAAAACCAAGACTCAAATTTGCAAAAGAACAACCACATTCCAACACATACAAGAGGTGGTGAAAATTTTCAAAAGGGTTCAAAATTCATTTACAATTAAAGCATAAGGAGACACAAGCTCAAACATCCACAAAAAGTAGTATAAAACACAATTTTAAGCATAACGAACCAAATATATACACAAAACATCAATCACAAAAGAAAGGTGGGCCTCACCTCACTACAAATAAAAGTCATTTTTCCTCAAATGCAAATAAAATAATATCTAAAATTTAAAATAAAGAAATACAAAAAGGGAGGTAAAGAGGGGATCCTGTCTAGGCAGTCGCTCCATCTGTCTAGGCATCAGTTCCCGGTGCATCAGCCTGAACTTAGGCATCAGTGCCCGGAGTCACCGCAGAAGTAACAACAATACCTGATCCACTAGGAGCTGCCCTGGATTATCTACTATAGAAGCCTGCACAACAGCATCTACCATAATCTCCTCCGTCTCAGCAAGGCCCTCATATACAGCTCCTTTAGCCTTCTTACGATCCGGTAAGTCTCGATATATGCTCTCTTCATGTCTATGTATCTGTTCCTTGTCTATCTCAACATCCGACTCATCCACTGTTGTCTCATACCGGTGTGCATCGCCGGTGATATGCGGAGGAATCTCTGAGGTCTCAGGAGCATCCAAGTCATCTACAGCCTCCAATAATGAAGTAAAGTCGGTAGACTTTAGATAGTCTACGTCCTTTCTCAAGTCCGTTGCTTCATCTTTTATAGCTGTAACGTCGGATGTCTCCCCTTTCTTGCTCTCACAAGCTATGACTCTAGTGGTCAGATCATCAATAGAGTCTCGGAGGGGAGTCAGTGCAAATAATATCGCAACTTTAATCATAAAGGGGACATCTCTCTCAAGTCTGGTAGCCCTCATGTCAGCTGACTGGGAAAGATGCCCCATCTTTAGGATCATCGCCTGAGTAATCTTGGTCTGCTGGGAGGAAGAGGAGGTGCCTAGAGACTATGAAGATGAGGAAGGGACAGAAGTACCTGAAGGCCCAGAGGCAAAAGTAAGCGCAGAGGCCTCTCTAGTTATGGAACACACATCAACTTCAGGGGAGGTATCTATCGGGGCTTCTCTCCTCCTATCAATCTCCTCACAAGTGTACTCAGCCTCAATACGCCGGATGTCAGTGGAGGAAGATGGGGTCACCTCAAAATCTATAGAAGCATCTCGAGGCACTCTAGCACGCCGTCACAACTCCGTGATCAGTATCGGAAATGGTAGAGAAGTCTGCCTATGCTTGGCCCTCATGGCTATCTCTTGCTCAGTAAGGAGTCCTAGGTCGATGCTTCTTCGGGATATTATAGATCCAAGATAGGATGCCTTAGGATGACGCAAAATGGATTCGTTATGGGATGGAATTATGGTGCTGCAATACTCAAATCTCTCTTTTCAATGTGGACCTCTGCCTCAATCCACTTTGAGGTGATATCGGAAATTAGTGGAGCCAACCAGCCTTTCAATTCATCTAAGGACTGAGTGATAGGAAATCCATCATAAGGATATGTTGAATGTAGAGATCTCCCAAAAAAATTGTTGATGTGCTCGCTGCTGCAACAACCTTCATTACCCCGGACCATGATCGACTTAACCGGTCTGAATTCACTGGTGTTCTTTTTACTCTTTGGCACTAAATCACCATATGTTGCATAGAACTCCCGAACCCATGAAGGAATGTAGGGACCTCAAGGTTTGGTAAACTGCTCGAATCTGTGGAAGTGAATGGTGTCCCTCACACCAGAGTATTTTCCCTCAAGGCCCTCTGTAGACAGCAGGTTCTCTACAAGGATGGTTCGTAACCCGTCACCTTTCAATCTGTTGAGAAGCATAGGTAGAGGGATGACTAGTGGCATAGGAGCTACAGGTGGTGCTGGATTAGGCACTGGGTCTGTGAGAGTGGAAGCAAGAGGGACACTGGCCGAGTCAAGTTGAGATCTAGCTAGGAGCTCATTTTGTCGGGACTACAGAGATTGATTTTCCTCAGGCTCAGATAAAACAACCTGAGAACCAACAGTAGCTCATTTTCACCACCTCTTGTATGTGGAAGTTCTAGCCTTCCTCTTTTTGAAGGATTTGATCCCTTTTCGTTGATTGTGATACCCCGTACTCTTTTTTGGGGGAGCTCGTCTATATTTGTTCTCACCATACCTGCAAAATATTAAGAAAGAATTAAGAATAACTTATTAAAATTCATAGAAAAGCAGTTGAAGAAGGACTCGCCGAGCTATTCGGCGAATTGTCAAATCGCTTTGGAGAGCTGAATCGGGCTCGCCAAAAATATTAGCTCAATATTTTGGTAGTTCGGCGATGGGAAAGTCCTTTTGGTAAATCACCAATATCATTCGGCGAGCAACGGATAGCTTGCCGAAAGTTACAGTGTAACAAGGGTTCATGGGTGCAGACAAAGGGCGATCAAGAACACGATCGGTGAATCGCCGAGTACCTTCGTCGACCTCAGGTTTCTCGCCGAAAGTTACAGATCCAGACAACACATAAAGCATGAAATTAAAGGTGAGATGGGGACATTAGGTGAACCGCCGAGTGGTTTGGAGAGCTCGACCCTGCTTGCCAAACGACTCAACGTGCCTATTTTCAACACATCTTCTCGAAATCATCCCCGCAACCCTCGAAAACAAAGTCAAACCATGCATTACTCAAATTAAAGCAAGACCCATAACACCCATTGCCCCAGAATACTCAGACTTCTCCTGATTTTACCAAATTTGGCCAATTTACGACCTTTTCCCTTAAGAATGAAGTCACCCGCTCTATCATCAGGAAAATTACATTATTTATCACAAATACAGACTACTCAGACTTCACCCAACTAAACTAAACAATATGCAAGCACAACCTCACAAAATTTATTTCATTTTAAAGCACAAAAATACAGGATTTCAACAATAAACGCATTACGAGCAAGATTACGAGATACAACATGCTATCAAACATTCTAATCAACTTAGAGAGGTCCAGTACACGGCAACACAGAAATATTGCTTGCATAAGAGTATAATTCAATAAAATAAACTTGGGGTTTAGAAAACCAAACTTTTATGCCGATTAAAATAAGATTGAGATGCTAGGCGGCAATGTCATCCTCTTCGAACACAAATCCATGCCTAAAATATGGTGGAAAAACAAGAAATATAGAGAATACTATGCGGGTGTGAGTTTGAGAGGATTAAAAAAGAGGGAAAGTGAAAGAGTTGGAAATTTAAACCTTTATCCCTTTTAAAAACCGTCCACTTCACACCCATTCGGTGATGGTAGTCATGCTCGCCGACCCACTCGGCGACACGCCAAGTGGTCACTTACCTCACCAAGCCTTACAAGACCTCTAATTAATATGGAGGTCCAAACAACGGATTACATTATGATCGGTGATTCACCGATAATTTCCTTGACTGGCTGAGGATTATAGACTCCAATTTGACGTTGTCTTGAGTCCAACGGCGGTCAAGGTTGGGGTTACCGATTCCTTTGCTAATTCGCCAACTAGAACTTTTGCTCGCCAACCTACTCTTCTCAAACACTTTCCACACTTCAACCTGTAAAATCAACACACCATTATTCTATACTTAAAAGAAAGCAATTAAAACCTTGGGTTGCCTCCCAAGAAATGCCTTATTTAACGTCATGGAACGACGCAAGTCCTTACTCAGGCTACATTATTGGGGTTGGCCCTAGTGTGACTAGGTAACCCCAATTGATCATTTGGGTGGAACTGAGGCACTACATGACTCATGAGTGTTTCTATTAGCTGGATAGATCTAGAGTGAGAGCCAAACATCTAATTTAACACTTCAACATTATCCTTCATATCTTCCAGCACTCTCTCTTGCTCATTGATCTTTTGGAGAATGATTAGAAGAGTATCCTCGATACGACTGTTCTCACTATCTCTAGACTTTCTCCGCTCATGAGGGGGTATGTACCTCCCTTTTCTTTTGCACTGGACTTCTACCTCTAATATTTTCTTGGCCAATTCATCCAACTGGGTTAATAGTGGGACTAAAGAGAGGTCCCTTTTGATTTCCTGATCAATCTCAGTCAATTGGCCATCATTTCTATCAGTCATACTCAAAATATCTGCTTAAAACAGCAACACAAAGAAAAACAAAACTAAAAATAAGGTAAGTATCCCTATAACTAACAAGAACAAAAATTCTACTTAACTAAAAATTCTCAACTAACACCACTCCCCGGCAGTGGCGCCATTTTGATTTCATGTATCAGGACACTACTTCAAGTTCAAGTGCCAACGATCGCGAGTAGTAATATAACCCAACTAGTGAGTTGGGGTCGAGTCCCAAGGGAGCAGTTAGTAGTCGGGAATCAAGTAGAAAAGTAAAACTATATTCTAATCAATCATAGCTAAAAAAATATTAATAAAGTAAAGCAGACTAAATCAAAAGGTCACACGAATGTCAATTATCAATGGGGGAGTTTGTATTCAACTACTAAACAAAAATAGCAAATAGTATAGAAATCCAAATATGGAGACGGGATTCTTGGGATGTGATAGGAATATGGGCTAAGGTAAACAACCGGGTGATTGCAATTAATAATCAATTTCTGTAAATTTTGTAACTAAGCTTGACTTTAGTGGGGGTAAATTTTCTCTCGAACAATTAACCCCGAATCATTTTGGTTTCTCTCGAACACCGATTAGTAGCAATTAAGCGCAACCTTCACCTAAGCCCACTCACTCTCTCGAGCTGAATGTGTGGGAGAGGGTTTACCATTCACTATCTCAAGCTGAACCCACAACAACCCACTAACCACAGGCTATCGATTCAGTAGTTTTTTGCTTTAAAACCTCTCTCTCGAACAAGTCAAAAATACGAAGTTAAAATTGTATTTGCAACTACAATCCCATTGAATTTAAACACAACTACTTAATTAAATCACATTTAAACAAAAATTAGACTATCAATTAAGAACACCCAGTAGTAAATTCAACTCGTATTCACATAATCACACCCCAAGAATTGGTGTTTTAGCTACACATGGTAAGAGATATAAATTGATACTGAAAAGTGTTTTCATCAATTGGGTTCGATTGAAAATGTCTTTACACACGTCAAAGATAAAGATTCTTCAATACCCACTTCCAATTTCTTGGAATAGGAAACCTTCAAATCCTCAAAGCTAAAGAACAATGTCTCCCAAAAACTCTAAGAACTAAAACTGAATAATAATGAAGATTTTTAAGTCTCAGATCAAAATTCTATATCTAGCTAAAAATTTAAACGGGTATTTATAGTTTTCAAAAAATTGTGCTGCGAAGGATCACTAGGCATAATAAGTTGGGATCGCCGATCCACTCGGTGATCCGCCATTTGGTATATTCCATCGCCTTTCTGCTTTTGCCTTCATCATCTTCAAAGTTCTGTAACTTTTGGCGATAAAGCAATGCGTCGCATAACTGTTCGGTGACTCACCGACTGCTCCTTTCTGTCGCAAACTAGATTTTCTCCTTCAGGGCTCAGCATACTGGAACATTAGGAGAGATCAAGGCCATTCGGCGACTCGCCTAATGGATTAGGCGATCTTCAGGCCTTTATTTCTTCGTTCTTTCAACTGCCTCGTTCTTTTTTTTGCTCACTTGTGTCCATACTTTGTCTCCAAGTCCAAATACCTGAAACTCAACGCTTTTCATCAGTTCTTGAGACAAAATATGCATTTGAGGACTCTAAATCTATCGAAATAAAGCCATAAATGAGTCCAAATCATGGACTCATCACCTTCTTCTTTCCCTTGGGTACCAACTACCCTTACGCTGTGTAGAACTCCCGAACCCATATAGGAATATAAGGGCCTCATGGCCTGGTGAACTTCTCAAATTGATGATACTATAGTGTGTCCCTTACTGTGCTGTATCTACCCACTAAGCCTTCCGTAGATAGCAACTTCTCCTCGAGAATTGTCCGCAAAACATCAGATTTTAATCTGTTGAGTAGTCGGGGTGGAGGAACCTGTATTGGTGGCACTGAGACCATAGTCCGTGACGGAGTTGGCACTGTGTCTGCTGTAGGAGGGGTGGCTGCTGAATCTCTCAATGAGACTGGGTGAGACCTAAAATGGATATGCGTTCACCTGGACTGTAGAGGCTGGTCATCATCGGGTTCGGAGAATGAAACTTTGGAGTGAAAGGACTCTCCCTCGATGCCCTAATTGTGCTCAGAACTTTACATATGGGCCCCTTGCCCTTGCCCTTGCCTCCCTTTGGAGGCGTCGTCTTTCTCTTTTAAGCGGGATTTGCTGGCCCTTCATTAATCACTATGCCCCTTTCTCTTTTAGTGGGTGGCATGTCCAAGTTGGTTCTAGCTATATCTGCAAAAAATATCATAGAAAGTTTGAAAAACTTCAAGAAAAATCACAGGTAACTTACACCCCAAAATGTCACATGTAAATAATCATGAGATAATTTGCAAGTAGACTTTAAAATGTTGCATTATACCAAATTTTCATGGCAAGCATAATTTTGTAAAAGGAAAAAAGAGTTGGTGTTCTCCAATTTTCTCTTTGGTTCTCTTCAACGACAATCCAAATGTCAATATGAAAGTTCTAATTTATTGGCTATCCAAATTCTGTTATGAAATAGAAGTTTGAGAAATTGTAATATAACTTTTCTTAGGATCAAAAGATTATCTCAATTTGAAGGCAAATTTTAACCAGATAACTAAAATAAACATTCTTTCTTTTCTGTATAGAAAATAACAGATATCAAATAATTTTTTCAGGCAGGCAAAAAAAGAACAAATAAACCGATTCTATAAACTGATCCTATAACCTGTACACTGATTATATAACCTTCAGACACAATATCCTAGCAGGGAAGCTAGAGCCACAACTACACACACAAATCAGTAACCAAATCAGGAGAAGACAAATGAGATAGGGTCTTGTTAATTATGACCTTGGAGATGTGGCTCAATTTCTTTATTATACTAGGAAAACTTACAACACGTACAATCCTTATAAATAATCCTAAAACCTTTACTCTCTAGACCATCATTCATATAACGTTATTCTTTACTAAAATACATTGATTTTGGAATACTTGTTAAATTGCATGATACATCAACCTTTATTGAAGTATTGATCAAGTGTGAGAGCATCATTTAGCCACATAAAAGAGACAGACATCAAAGAAAATCATAGGGGTGAAAGAAGGTACCCAGTCACTGTCATATAAAATGCAAGTGTCTGCAGCAGTAAGATTAATGCTAAGGCCACCAGCCCTGGTGCTCAGCAGAAATATCCTGCACTCACTATTAACATCATTGAACTCCTTGATCTGTTCAGAGCAACAAGTATAATCAGATCTTTTACATCATTACAAAAGGAGTATAATTAGATCAACTTAATCAAAAGCTTCCAGATAACCCAATTATTTCATGCTCCCGCTGGGGCAATTTACTCAATCTGTTCAAATATT
Organism: Solanum piurae; assembly: GCA_029582685.1. NCBI lineage: Eukaryota > Viridiplantae > Streptophyta > Magnoliopsida > Solanales > Solanaceae > Solanum > Solanum piurae. The sequence goes on from JAJOOO010021193.1 coordinate 13,324, forward strand.
ATTATTTGTTATAAGGTCATATTTAACAAGACCCTATCTTTTTTGTCTTTTCCTGATTTGGTTGCTGATTTGTGTGTGTAGTTGTGGCTCCAGCTTCCCTGCTAGGATCTTGTGTCTGCAGGTTATAGAATCAGTGTACAGGTTATAGGATCAATTTATATAGTTGCTGCAATATGCTATAATATAGTGCTGGAAATTCTGGAAAGAGTTGATAACACAGCTTTGTCGGTCTTTGTCCCATCCTGTACTTCTGTTAGGAAACAATGTGTTCTGTTCATTTTCTTGCTCGTGATTCTTATTCTCATTCACATCATTATTCTCAGTCTAATTTGATCTAAAGAAACTAACAGACAACTTACACATCAAATCTCCTTGATCTAATGACAAGTTGCGTACGTCAGATGAGATAACAAGTGAACTGATTGAAAAACCCAAATCTCCAACAAAGGCATACATACACGATAGCAATAGTCGTGTAAACTGGACGTTTGATTGCTAAATTGGATCACTGTTTCAAATGCTAATAGTGGTGGCATAAGATCGCACCATGGTTAGTGTTTGCTCGGTTATAACTCTGTTCCTAGCACGCTTAACCCAATCATCAACGACTGCTGCTGCGTGAGTGTCCTTTAAACCCTTCTCAAGGGCATCAACAACTTCTTATAGTTTTCCCTGAGCCAAGAAACTCTCAACTTTATTTATGAGGGATTAAATTCCATCACCAGACTGGCCAGCTTCCCTAACCTTACATCAGCACACAAGATTATCTTATGGGGAAGAAATACGAATTCAGTGAACTTTACTTCAATAATCAGATAGTTTATATCAATGAAGGGTAAATGCAAAGAAACCTTTAACCGTGATGCAACACTAGCCAAAGAATGTGTCAATATCCCTCCACCACCTAGAGGAATCAGGCTAAAGTGACGAAGTGTCCCCATTAATGTATCGAACCGTTAAAATGAGAAGTAATTAGAAACAGAACCAGTTCATATGTCAATAAGTATAAAAATGCTAGCAAGGCTAGGATAACCACTCACATATCTCCACCTTCACAATAGTTGGTAACGATGCATATCCAGTTCCCCTGAAAGAAAAAGAAAGTCAATCTTGTTTTGAGGCAACTCGATATAGAATTTTTCTCAAGTCAAGGATAATCATTTCAGTTCCAAATCCTGTTTTAGAAACTGAATAACATAATACCTTCTCGACCCAAGCATCCTTGTACTCCACGATATATGGATGACTTAACTTAGCTATCAGATCCATCTGCCATAGAATAATACATACACAGATATCATCAGATATAACATTATGCAGACCTATATACTCAACATAATATCATTCCAAGCCAAAGTGAAATTTACACTATAACCCGCAGACACAAGGTTCTAAAACAAGACAATGGCTTGCACGACGATTCTGCTTCGCTTTCAAAAACTAATGACTTTTTAGAATGAAATTGATATGATTCGATTAACATGACCCTATAGTTATTCAGTTTAATTTCAAACTGATGAAGCTAAAATACGAGCTAGACTCCCAAAAATTTGATAAAAAACACAAGAATATCAAAACCCTAAAGCTAAAATTTAGACTTTCAAAGATATAATTTCTAACCTGATAAACCCTATTCCAACAAAATCGTGTTCTTCGGCGAGAAATAAAATGGAAATCGCGTTCTTCAGCGAGAAATATGTGAGACATCGTGTTCTTCAGCGAGAAATATGAGAGAAAAGCATAACAGAGAGACTTAGCTTCAGTTCATCTATGACGGACAGACTTAGCTTCTACTCTTGATCAGTTCTTCAAACTTAGCTTCAGCTCTTCAGTTCATCACATAAAAGTGTGTTCTTCAATTCATCAGAGAAGCGTGTTTTTCTGATTTGGGGAAAACAAAGTTTTAATATTTTATGAATTATTATTTTTTGCCCAATAAAAATGGGAGGGAGAGTTGAAAATATTGGAGGGAATATCATATTTTAGTGAAAATTTTAAGGCCACACTTGTAATGTGTTTTTTTTACCATTATAAAATAGGACACTTTAAAAGATTGGCCATATATGTAAATAATTGTTGTCAATTATATCATATTGTTACAACGCTTATAAAGTGTAGCTTATACCATTAAAGAGTACACTTTGCAAGTGTTGCCAATATTATCGAAGCTAAAGTTAAAAACTTGGGCTACGCTTTAAAAGCATCCCCAAAACTATTTTCGGCAACACTTTGCAAGCGTTGTCAAGAATTAGTGTGGCCGTAGTCCTAAAATATTGTAGTGCCTTGGACTTATCAACCCACCTTAAAATCAACCAAACATTTTTAATCATGATCTTGTAGTTAACATTGGATGCAACAATTCATAACACTTACACCAAGTACAACACATGCTCAAAGAATGACTCTTTCGTTATTTTTCCGGGCTAATGCAAACTCATACCACACATCAATTAGATAATCATACACATGGCACGAATGCCCTCACTTGTTATATGTAGTAAAGACTTTCACTCAAACAATTTCAAACTCAACAAGGCCTATTCTTTCAAACAATCAACTCATTCTCACAAAATAAATTCTTACTTTTCTCAATATACCATAAGTTTGCCCATAGTGTGTTCTTACTTTTGCATTATACTTCTCAAGGAATCAAGAGGACTTTCATTTGGTTGTAATGTCAGCTTAAGGTAAGGGATGAAATATTTGGGAATCATTTTAGTGACTACACCTCCCTAATGCACGTGTTATTATTTTGCCAACAATCTCCTTCATAGTTTTTCCTTCCTCCTAGTATACACTTCATGACTATATACCCCCTTTGTTGCTCCATATTTGCCTTTTTATTTCTTTTCCATTATTATTATTATTATTTTTAATTTTTTTAATTTTTTTTTATGCCTTTGCACTAGCCACCCACACTCTAGATTTTAAAATCCGAGTAAGGTATACATTAGCCTTGATAAGATCAGGGCCAATGTTTCGAGCATGGTTCTAAATTAGTCACCCTCAATTTTAGTCGAGGTGCACATTGTCACTAAGGACCAGTGCCAAAATAGAATTTTCTTTCCACAGAATGTAGCATTTCACCCTTAGCAAAATCAACCAACAATTTTCAACCCTTCTTCTTAACATAGTTCATTAAGGATTTTCACAGGATCAAAAGGTTTGGTATCAAACAAACAGGTTTCGGCTTATCATGTGGTTTATCAATAAACAAGGCAAAAGGCTCAATGGAGCTTCACTATGGATAAATTCAATGATAGGCATACAAGTAGAGTTAAGAATTGACTAATTCAAAGAAACGCCTCAATCACATTCCCTAAGTCATACAAGCTATTAATTCAACACACACAAGGCAAGTTCTAGATATCAAGTTAAGCAAGAACCAATCAACTTTTCACCACACATGGCATCATGACACATATAAGGATTTATCAACTAACATGCTCATACAATTTGCATTACGGTATTACTACACAATTAAGCCCATTTGCATATTATTTTCAGTCAAAACTTAAGAACACATGCTAGTTACAAGGTCAACAATCTATTGCATTTTTTCAAATATGACTACCCATGACGTTTGGCTATCTTATTCGAACATAACTTCAAAAGACCAAGGTTGGTTTCTCAATCTTACTCTTCTATGTGACTAATTTTCCCTTAAGACGGTCGTCATCGATCCATCATTGGGAACTGTCACTCCTAAGACGACTCTAAGACTCAATAAAGAAATAAATTAATCCTAGTCGGTTCAAATGGACAATCCTCAGTAAAAGTACTAAAAACAAACTCTGAGGAACCCAAAAGAAAAAAATTAACTAGAAACTAACCTAGACTCGATAAAGCAGTAAACAACTGTATATACAATAGAGACATATTACCCCACCCCACACTTTAAAAATATAAAATACACAGTTAAGAGTACCCCTTGGGCCTCTAGGCCTCGTCGTCACCGCTATCAAGGCATTCGTCTCCTCAGCTACATCAACATCCTCCTCATTATCGTCCATCGCCTCATCAACAGTGGCCTCGGCATCATCTAAAGGCTCCAAAAATGCAAGACCAGTCTTGCACAAAAATGCTGCACTCTCAGACAAAGGATAGCGTTCTGCCATTGTTTCCATCTCAGCATCAGTAACCAGACGTCCACCGATCCGCAAATGCAACTCATCCATCCCAAACATCCTAGCCATGACACTATCGTCATGGGCTTGCCTCTCCTGGGCAGACATAACTGGTTCATAGGATGTGTCAAGTGTCTTAGTCCTCGTCACATCAACTAGCTTACCCGCAGATCCGAGTGAAAAGCAATGGTCAGATCACAGACCTCCTCCTCTATTCCCTGGCCCCTCAGATAACGGGTAATCAATCCCCCATAGCAAAACCACCACCGCATATTGTTCCTGAATTTCATCATGCGTTGCCTCAGGATCTCCCCAACATAAATGGGCATTACTTCATCAGCATGTACACTAGCACGACTCTATCCCTTGTTACCTTAACCAAATGCTTCGCAGGAAGGAACACACTACAAATAATCTTTAACCATACCCTAGCAAGAAAAAATTGAAATTCGCAAAATGAAGGGTGTTATGCCTCCCGGTGTCCTTGCTACGCCCCCACCTAGCCGTGGACTTAACCCCACACAATGTATGCCTAATATCTCTGTACGGAGGGGTCTCTTTCGGTCTATTAAACTCATCGGCATCACAGTTGGGGGTGCCCAACAACTCATTCAAAACCCGGATCGAAAATCTCACATCCTTGCCTCTAATTGGCACATGTCTAATTTGTGTTTCTGTGAGCAAATTAGCATAAAACTCACGTACCAACGTTAGATTATAATCACCCGGATGATCGAAAATAAATTCCAGCCCCAACTCCACAATAGTTCTATAGATAGCCAGAAATTGAGTTTGCAACCTTACCTCATTGACATACTCATCTCCCATGTATTTAGGCTCTCGTTGGCAGTCAAACCACATCAGCCATACTCCTTCACCACTTTCTTCCCAAACTTTTGGGCTGGTTCCCTAGTTCCGAACCCGGATGCTTCACCCTATCTACTCCTTTTAGACCCGACTATATTCTTCGCCTTTGGAGCCATCACACCCTGTTAAGAAGAGAGAACGAAAGAAAGGACAAAAAAAGTTAGAAAAATTAGGGGGGTCGGCTTGGGCAGTGGGGAGAGGGAAGACAAGAGAAAAAGAAAAAAAATGGGGAATGATGGTTTAGAAGTTAAAGAGAAGTGGGGAATTGGAGGATTTATAATTGGTGGTGGGGAAGAAGAAAGGTTGGGGGAGTGTAAGGTAGGAAATTTTAGTGTTAATGGAGGAAGGAGAAGAGTTAAGGGAAGAAGAATAGTAGAAGATGGAGAGAACTTGAGAGAAATTGGGAAGGGGGTCGGGTAGGGTAAGAGAGAATGAGAGAAAAAGACTAGATTTAGGGATTTAAAGGGGAGGGTCGGGTTAAATTCGGGTCGAAACTCGGAGAGAAAAACAAACTGGGCAGTGGGGAGTTGGGGGTGTGATGCACCATGGGCGCGCCCGAATTTGCGCACAGAACTTTCTGCCTAGGCGCGACGCGCCATGCAGTGCACCAGCCAATGCATGCGCTAGGCGCGATGGCTGCGCGACTCGCCAAGTTCGCACTTTCAAACATGTCTCTGAACTTCATGGCCAAGCGCGGCACGCCATGCAGTGCACCTGGCTACAATTTTTGTTTTGTTTTATTTTTCTATTACAAGCTACGTTACAAATAATGAAATTTTTTATCTAGCTAAACTAACCTATATTCTAAAAATTTAAACTAAGCGACTAACAAAAAATTCAAAATAAATTCAAAGACGAACTACCTATCTGTTACATATTATTCATGGGTTGCCTCCCATGTAGCGCTTGATTTAACGTCGCGGCATGATGCAACTTGGATCATTCATCATTTAGCTCAAGAGCCTCCCAACCATGAACCAAATTTTCACCAAAGTAGTGTTACACCCTTTGCCCATTGACTAAGAACGTGAGGCCAGTCTTACCTTTAAGTTCAACAACCCCATGTTGTGTCATTCTGACCACTTCAAACCCCCCCCTTCCCACTTAGACCTTAGTGTTTTGGGGAATAACCTTAGTCTAGAGTTAAAGAGTAGTACCTTATCTCCCAGATTGAAGGTACGAGCTACAATGTGCTTGTCATGCGACCTCTTCGTCTTTTCTTTGTATAGCTTGGAATTCTCATAAGCGTGGAGCCTAAACTTCTCAAGTTCATACAGCTGATTCACTCTCTTTTTACCTGCTAGCTCGGGGTCTAAGTTCAGGTTCTTGATTGCCCAATATGCTTGATGTTCTAATTCCGCCGGAAAGTGACATGCTTTCCCAAATACTATGTGATAGGGAGAAGTCCCTATTGGTGTCTTATATGAAGTTCTATATACCCACAACGCATCATCTAATTTCTCAGACCAATCTTTCCTTTACGCATTTACCATTTTCTGCAAAATTTGCTTCACCTCTCTATTTGAAACCTCCACTTGGCCACTCGTTTGAGGATGGTAAGTTGTAGCAACCTTGTGACAAATACCATACTTAGCAAGAAGATTTTTAACAAGATAGTTAATGAAATGCTTACCTCCATCACTTATAATTGCCCTTGGAGTGCCAAAGCGAGTGACGATGTGCTTCTTTATGAATTTTATCACCACCCTTGAATCATTGGAAGGAAGAGCGACCGCCTCAACCTATTTACTAACATAATCCACAGCCACAAGAACGTATTAGTTTCCACTAGATGGTGGGAATAGACCCATGAAGTCAATACCCCGCACATCAAAGATTTCCACCTCCAAAATGTTACTTAGCGGCATCTCATGTCTTCTTGAAATAGTACCCAACCTTTGGCATTTATCACAACATTTCACAAAAGCAATAGAATCTTTAAATAACGAGGGCCAAAAAAAACTAGATTGTATTACCTTATGAGCAGTGCACTCTCCTCCATGGTGACCTCCATATGGGCTAGCATGACAACTTTCGAGCACTTTGTGTACCTCTGATTCCGGAATGCACCTTCTCACTACCTGGTCTACACCTTGCTTGAACAAGAATGGTTCATCCTAGATATAGAACTTGGCTTCATGATTGAGATTTTTCTTTTGTTAATGGTTGCACCCGGAGGATAATCGCCACTTACTATCAAATTCACAATGTCTGCATACCATGTCACTTAAGAGATATCTAATGCCATCAATTGTTCATCCGGAAACTCTTCCCGGATTTGCTCACCTTCATTCACATGTGAAAAATCCTCCAACCTAGATAAGTGATCTGCTATTTGATTCTCAGTACCTTTCCTAACTTTGATCTCAAGGTCAAATTCCTGGAGAAGCAATATCCATCGAAACAACCTTGGTTTAGCATCCTTCTTGTTGAATATGTACCTAATAGATACATGGTCAGTAAAAACAATCACTTTAGTACCTACCAAATACGATCTGAACTTGTCGAAGGTGAACACTAGAGCCACCATCTCCTTCTCAGTCACTGTGTAATTAGCTTGTGTAGAGTCAAGGGTCTTGCTTGCATAATAGATCGAGTGGAAGACTCTATTATTTCTTTGTCCCAACACTGCACTACTGCTACATCGCATGCATCACACATTAGTTCAAATGGTAATCCCCAATCAGGAGCAATTAAGATGGGAGCCTCAATTAAGTTCCTCTTCAACATCTCAAAAGCTTTCAAACACATTTCATCAAAGTTAAACTTCATCTCCTTTTCCAAAAGACTGTACATAGGTCTGGCAACCTTGAAAACTCAGGATGAATCGCCTGTAAAAACCTGCATGACCAAGAAACCTACGCACACCTTTTTTAGAAATGGGAGGGGGCAATTTTTTAATAACTTGTACCTTAGCCTTATCAACCTCCAAACCAGATTTAGACACCTTTTGTCCCAACACTATCCCCTCTCTTACCAAAAAATGACATTTTTCCCAGTTTAGAACTAAGTTAGTGTCTTCACATCTAGCAAGTACTTTGAAGAAGAATGTTGTTCGGCAATGCTCTATGAAAACATGGATATCTCTCGGTTGATGGTATATGTTCAACAAGTTGAAGAGTCAAGGCTTAGAAATAAGAATAGAGAGGTTAAAAGGTCAAGGGCCTCTTAGGGAAATTCGTCTAAGGTTAAGTTTGAAGGTCAAAGTGGACCAAGGTTTAAGAAGAGGTTTACCAACCAAAGCCCTTCAAATGTTCCTTGGCACAACAAAGAAAGGGTATCTAACCCTAGGCCTCAAGGAGGCAATAGGGGTGTATTTTCCATGGAGAGGTCTACATGTGCCAAGTGTGGTAAGAAGCATGAGGTAAAATGTCTTGCCGGTATGGGTGTGTGCTATGGATGTGGAAAAAGTCGACATCAATTGAAAGATTGTCCAACCCATAAGACCAAGGGAAGAGAAGGTAATCAAGCTCCTCCTAGTGGGTCCAATTCCGATGCTCCAAAGAATAATCGCTTTTATGATGTCCAGTCTAGGAGTGATCAAGAGGGTTCTCCGAACGTTGTTACCGGTATGTTGCATGTATTTTCAATTAATTTTTATGCATTATTAGACCTCGGTTCCACTTTGTCTTTTGTAACTCCTTTTGTGGCTATGAAATTTGACGTACTCCCTGAAACCCTAAAAGAACCTTTTTTTGTGTCTACCCGGTAGGTGATTCAGTTGTAGCTAAAAGGGTTTTGTAGGAGTTGTCCAATCTCTTTATCTCATAGAGTCACTTTGGTTGATTTGGTAGAATTGGATATGTTGGACTTTAATGTCATATTGGGAATGGATTGGTTGCATGATTGTTTTGTTTCCATTGATTGTAGAACCCGGGTAATAAAGTTTCAATTTCCTAATGAGCCCATTTTGGAAAGGAAGGGGGGAAGTTCAATCCCTAGAGGTCGAATCATTTCATGTCTAAAAGTTTGTAAAATGATTTCTAAGGGGTGTATCTATCATATTGTAAGAGTTAAGGACATTGAGTCAAAACTTAAGAACACATGTTAGTTACAAGGTCAACAATCTATTGCATTTTTCCAAATATGACTACCCATGACGTTTCGCTAACTTATTTGGACATAACTTCAAAAGACCAAGGTTGGTTTCTCAATCCTACTCTTCTATGTGACTAATTTTCCCTTAAGACGGTCGTCATCGATCCATCAGTGGGAACTATCACTCCTAAGATGACTCTAAGACTCAATAAAGAAATATATTAATTCTAGTCGGTTCAAATGGACAGTCCTCAGTAAAAGTACCGAAATCAAACTCTGAGGAACCCAAAAGAAAAAATATAACTAGAAACTAGCCTAGACTCAATAAAGCAGTAAACAACTGTATACAACATAGACATATTACCCCACCCCAAACTTTAAAATTAAGAATAGTCCTCATTGCAAAATTAAAGCAAAATATAGAGTTAGGAATACTCCCTCGGGCCTCTAGGCCTCGTCGTCACCGCTATCAAGGCATTCGTCTCCTCAGCTACATCAACATCCTCCTCCTCATCGTCTATTGCCTCATCAGCAGTGGCCTCGGCATCATCTAAAGGCTCCAAAAATGCAGGACCAGTCTTGCACAAAAACGCTGCACTTTCAGACAAAGGATAGCGTTCTGCCATTATTTACATCTCAGCATCAGTAACCGGACGTCCACCGATCCGCAATTGCAACTCATCCATCCCAAATATCCTAGCCATGAGATTATCGTCACGGGCTTGCCTCGCCTGGGCAGACATAACTGGTTCGTGGGATGTGTCAAGTGTCTTAGTCCTCGTCACATCAACTAGCTTACCCATCAGATCTGGGTGAAAAGCAATGGTAAGATCACAAGCCTCCTCCGCTATTCCCTGGTCCCTCAGATAACGGGTAATCAATTCCCCATAGCAAAACCGCCATCGCATATTGTTCCTGAATTTCATCATGCGTTGCCTCAGGATCTCCCCAAGATAAATGGGCATTCCCTTCATTAGCATGTGCACTAGCACGACTCTATCCCTTGTTACCTTAGACAAATGCTTTGCAGGAAGGAACACACTACAAACAATCTTTAACCATACCCTAGCAACAAAATTAAAATTCGCAAATTGGAGGGTGTTATTCCTCCCGGTGTCCTTGCTACGCCCCGACCTAGCCGTGGACTCAACCCCACACAAGGTATACATAATATCTCTGTACGGAGGGGTCTCTTTCAGTCTATTAAACTCATCAGCGTCACAGTTGGGGGTGCCCAACAACTCATTCAAAACTCGGATCGACAATCTCACATCCTTGCCTCTAATTGGCGCATGCCTAAATTGTGTTTCTGTGAGCCAATTAGCATAAAACTCACGTACCAACGTTAGATTACAATCACCTGGATGATCAAAAATAAATTTCAGCCCTAACTCCACAATAGTTCTATAGATAGCCAGAAATTTAGTTTGCAACCTTACCTCATCGACATACTCATCTCCCATGTATTTAGGCTCTTGTTGGTAGTCAAACCACATCAACCCATACTCCTTTACCACCTTCTTCCCGTACTTTTGGTCTAGTTCCCTAGTTCCGGATCCGGATGCTTCACCCTTCCTACTCCTTTTAGACCCGACTACATTCTTAGCCTTTGGAGCCATCGCACCCTGTTAAGAAGAGAGAACGAAAGAAAGGAATTGTTTTTTAGAAAAATTAGGGGGGGGTCTGGTTGGGCAGTGGGGATAGGGAAGAAGAGAGAAAACTAATTTTTTTTTGGGGAATGATGGTTTAGAATTGAAAGAGAAGTGGGGAATTGGAGGAGTTATAGTCTGTGATGGGGAAGAAGAAAGGTTGGGGGAGTGTAAGGTAGGAAATTTTAGTGTTAATGAACGAAGGAGAAGAGTTAAGGGAAGAAGAATAGTAGGAGATGGAGAGAAATTGAGAGAAGTTGAGAGAAATTGGGAAGGGGGTCGGGTAGGGTAAGAGAGAATGAGAGAAAATGACTAGATTTAGGGATTTAAGGGGGTGGGTCGGGTGAAATTCAGTTCGAAACCTGAAGAGAAAAAAAACTGGGCAGTGGGCCGTGATGCGCCTTGGGCGCACCCAATTTGCGCGCAGAACTTTCCGCCTAGGCACGACGCGCCATGCAGTGCTCCAGCAAATGCATGCGCTAGGCGCGATGGCTGCGCGGCGTGCCAAGCTCGCATCTTTAAACGTGTCTCTGAACTTCATGGCCAGGCGCGACGCTCCATGCAGTGCACCTGGCTCCAACTATTTTTTTTTTGTTTTTTTCTATTACAAGCTACGATACAAATAATGAATTTTTTTATCTAGCTACACTAAACTATATTCTAAAAATTTAAACTAAGCGACTAACAAAAAATTCAAAATAAATTCAAGGCCGAACTACCTATCTGTTACATATTGTTCATGGGTTGCCTCCCATGTAGTGCTTGATTTAACATCGCGGCACAAAGTAAATTGGATCATTCATCATTTAGCTCAAGATCCTCCTGATCACGATCCAAATTTTCACCAAAGTAGTGTTTCACCCTTTGCCCATTGACCTAGAACGTGAGGCCAGTCTTACCTTTAAGTTCAACAACCCCATGTTGTGTCATTCTGATCACTTCAAAAGGACCCCCCCCCACTTCGACCTTAGTTTTTTGGGGAATAACCTTAGTCTAGAGTTAAAGAGTAGTACCTTATCTCCCAGATTAAAGGTACGAGCTACAATGTGCTTGTCATGCGACCTCTTCATATTTTCTTTGTATAGCTTGGAATTCTCATAAGCGTGGAGCCTAAACTCCTCAAGTTCATACATCTAATTCACTCTCTTTTTACCGGCTAGCTCGGGGTATAAGTTTAGGTTCTTGAATGCCCAATATGCCTGATGTTCTAATTTTGCCGGAAGGTGACATGCTTTCCCATATACTATGTGATAGGGAGAAGTCCCTATTGGTATCTGATATGCAGTTCTATATACCCACAACGCATCATCTAATTTCTCTGACCAATATTTCCTTTACACATTCACCATTTTCTGCAAAATTTGCTTCACCTCTCTATTTGAAATCTCCACTTGGCCATTCGTTTGACGATGGTAAGCTGTAGCAACCTTGTGACGAATACCATACTTAGCAAGAAGATTTTTAACAAGATGGTTAATGAAATGCTTACCTCCATCACTTATAATTGCCCTTGGAGTGCCAAAGCGAGTGAAGATGTGCTTCTTTACGAATTTTATCACCACCCTTGAATCATTGGAAGGAAGTGCGACCACCTGAACCTATTTACTAACATAATCCACAGCCACAAGAACGTATTAGTTTCCACTAGATGGTGGGAATGGACCCATGAAGTCAATACCCCGCACATCAAAGATTTCCACATCCAAAATGTTACTTAGCGGCATCTCATGTCTTCTTGAAATAGTACCCAACCTTTGGCATTTATCACAACACTTCACAAAAGCAATAGAATCTTTAAATAACGAGGGCCAAAAGAAACTAGATTGTAGTACCTTATGAGCAGTGCACTCTCCTCCATGGTGACCTCCATATGGGCTAGCATGACAACTTTCGAGCACTTTGTGAACCTTAGATTCCGGAATGCACCTTCTCACTATCCGGTCTACACCTTGCTTGAACAAGAATGGTTCATCCTAGATAAAGAACTTGGCATCATGATTGAGATTTTTCTTTTGTTAATGGTTGCACCCGGAGGATAATCGTCACTTACTATTAAATTCACAATGTCTGCATACCATGGCACTTAAGAGATATCTAATGCCATCAATTGTTCATCCGGAAACTCTTCCCAGATTTTCTCACCTTCATTCACATGTGATAAATCCTCCAACCTAGATAAGTGATCTTCTATTTGATTCTTAGTACCTTTCCTATCTTTGATCTCAAGGTCAAATTCTTGGAGAAGAAATATTCATCGAATCAGCCTTGGTTTAACATCCTTTTTGTTGAATATGTACCTAATAGATGCATGGTCAGTAAAAACAATCACTTTAGTACCTACCAAATACGATCTGAACTTGTCGAAGGTGAACACTAGAGCCACCATCTCCTTCTCAGTCACTGTGTAATTAGCTTGTGTAGAGTCAAGGGTCTTGCTTGCATAATAGATCGAGTGGAAGACTCTATTATTTCTTTGTCCCAACACTGCACTACTGCTACATCGCATGCATCATATATGAGTTCAAATGGTAATCCCCAATCAGGAGCAATTAAGATGAGAGCCTCAATTAAGTTCCTCTTCAACATCTCAAAAGCTTTCAAACACATTTCATCAAAGTTAAACTTCATCTCCTTTTCCAAAAGACTGTACATAGGTCTGGCAGCCTTGAAAACTCAAGATGAATCGCCTGTAAAAACATGCATGACCAAGAAAACTACGCACACCTTTTATAGAAATGGGAGGGGGCAATTTTTCAATAACTTCTACCTTAGCCTTATCAACCTCCAAACAAGATTTAGACACCTTGTGTCCCAACACTATCCCATCTCTTACCAAAAAATGACATTTTTCCCAGTTTAGAACTAAGTTAGTGTCTTCACATCTAGCAAGTACTCTGAAGAAGAATGTCATTCGGCAATGCTCTATGAAAACATGGATATCTCTCGGTTGATGGTATATGTTCAACAAGTTGAAGAGTCAAGGCTTAGAAATAAGAATAAAGAGGTGAAAAGGTCAAGGGCTGATTAGGGAAATTCATCTAAGGTTAAGTTTGAAGGTCAAAGTGGACCAAGGTTTAAGAAGAGGTTTACCAACCAAAGCCCCTCCAATGCTCCTAGGCCCAACAAAGAAAGGGTGTCTAACCCTAGGCCTCAAGGAGGCAATAGGGGTGTATTTTCCATGGAGAGGTCTACATGTGCCAAGTGTGGTAAGAATCATGAGGGAAAATGTCTTGCTGGTATGGGTGTGTGCTATGGATTTGGAAAAAGTCAACATCAATTGAAAGATTGTCCAACCCGTACGACCAAAGGAAGGAAAGGTAATCAAGCTCCTCCTAGTGGGTCCTATTCCGATGCTCCAAAGAAGAATCGCTTCTATGCTGTCCAATCTAGGAGTGATCAAGAGTGTTCTCCGAACGTTGTTACCGGTATGTTGCAAGTATTTTCAATTAATGTTTATGGATTATTAGACCCCGGTTCCACTTTGTCTTTTGTAACTCCTTATATGGCTATGAAATTTGATGTACTCTCTGAAACCCTAAAAGAATCTTTTTTCATGTCTACCCGATAGGTGATTCGGTTGTAGCTAAAATGGTTTGTAGGAGTTGTCCAATCTCTTTATCTCATAGAGTCACTTTGGTTGATTTGGTAGAATTGGATATGTTGGACTTTAATGTCATATTGGGGATGGATTGGTTGCATGATTGTTTTGTTTCCATTGATTGTAGAACCCGGGTAGTAAAGTTTCAATTTCCTAATGAGCCCATTTTGGAATGGAAGGGGGGAAGTTTAATCCCTAGAGGTCGAATCAATTCGTGTCTAAAAGCTTGCAAAGTGATTTCTAAGGGGTGTATCTATCATATTGTAAGAGATAAGGACATTGAGTCCGAAACTCCTCTTTTAGAGTCGGTCCCCGTAGTGAGGGATTTTCCAAAAGTCTTTCTCGATGACTTGCTTGAAATCCCTCTCGAATGGAAAATAGACTTCGTCATTGATATTTTACCGGATACACACCCCATATCTATTCCCCTTTACCAGATGGCCCCGTCCGAATCAAAGGAATTGAAGGCACAACTCAAGGATTTGCTAGATAAGGGTTTTATACAACCAAACATATCTCCATGGGGTGCACCAGCATTGTTTGTGAAAAATAAAGATGGGTCCCTTAAGATGTATATTGATTACCGTCAATTGAACGAGGTCACTATAAAGAATAAGTACCCTCTCCCTAGGATAGATAATTTGTTTGACCAACTCCAAGGGGCGAGTTAATTTTTGAAGATTGACTTAAGGTCGGGCTATCACCAACTTAGGGTGAGAGGGGTTGACATTCCTAAGACGGCCATCCGGACTAGATATGGTCGCCATCCAGCACTTGATCAGAACAAAAAAGCTAGATGAGATGAAAAAGTGGTTAGCCCCACTAATTTTAGACGAGACTCCGAAGTGGTTGGCAGAAGGAGTTCCGATTGAAAAGAAAGAACTAAACATAGCAACAAGGTTCTGATTCGGTTTTATCAGCAACACGATCATGCCGTCCCAGAATGAATCGATCCTTCGCCTTGCCAAGGCAGCTTGCTTGGGTTGCATCATAGAGGAAACTCGGATAAAGTTGGGTACAATCATTGCTTCAGAGATACTCATGCGTGCAAGGCAGAGCCAGACCTCACTTCCATTCCCAGTATTGCTCACAGAATTGTTCAAACAAGCTCGGGTACCTCGGGATGCCAAGAAGGATATGGAAGTAATGCCCACAACCTCTACTGGTATCCAGATGATCGAATCCGAGTACCTTAAAGATCAAGAAGAAAGGAAGAAGGCAACATAAATAGAGTTAGTAAACACAGAATCATCACCTGCAGAGGCACCTCTGTCTACTCCGGCCCCTGGGCCTTCAGGTATATCCATAACCACTACTACTCCTGCTGATACTCCAAGTTCTTCTGCTACTGCATGGTCTCCCAGACCCACTGTTGTTGCTACTGTTTATCGGCCTCCACTCACCCAGGGTTCCCTACTCTGGATGGGAGAGCTGGCCCTTTCTGCTGATCGTCGAGCTGCTAGTCTATATGCCTCTATTCAAAGCATGATCTAGATTACCCTATCTGATGTTGTGACACTTCTGAATGCTACTATTGATGTCCTATCGGCCAGGATAGCGGTGTGTGAGCACAACCAAAGGGCCACATAGGAGGTGCCGGCTTTAAAAGCTGCCATTGCTGAGCTACGAAAAGATGTAGACCACTTGAAGTCCACCGATGTGTCCATGGTCTTTGGAACATTGGAAATTCCAGACATACCTGAGATGCCTCAGACCACCACTGGACATGGGGATAGAGCGGAGGAGACAACCAATCCTAAGTTAGAAGCTGAAACTGATGAAGAGATGCATGAGGAAACTGAGGGAGCTGCAAATGAAGACCTGACCAAGACAGAAGCAATTATGATAAATACCGCTGTGCAGGCTTCCTTAGCACTTGTTGCTGGATTCAGTGGAGCTGGTCCTTCTGGAGTCACTCCGGCCACTGAAGACCAGGTAGATGGAGCGACCGATTAGCCAGGAACACCTCTTTACCTCCCTCTCTGTCTTTCTTTATTTTACATTTCAGATTCTGTGTTATTTGCAATTGAGGAAAAATGTTTTTATTTGTGGTGGGGTGAGGCCTACCTCTGTGTGCTATTGATGTTCGTGTTTTGTTTATATTGGGTCTTTGTGCTTAAAATGTGTTTACACTGCTTTTTGTTGATGTTTGAGCTTGTGGTTCCTTTTATTTTAAATTGCAAAATGATTTTGACACGTCCAAAATTTTTTGCCACCTCTCGTCTGTTGAATATGGCTGTTCTTTTGTAAACTTTAAGTCTCGGTTCTGGTCAATACCGATGAATTAAATAGTGCTCTCAATCGAACAAACATGAATGCGCGACTACGATGAGGACAAATGAAGTTGCATAGACAATATGTGAACTCTTTGCATCCTGTTATAACTAGCCTAGTATCGAATTGAGTCTCTTTTGATGATCCTTGAACATTAGCGAAAGTATGGAGTCTTGTTTGACTATAGTTTCAATGCCTGGTGTGATGAGCTTACTTTGAACCATGCATCATAGATCCTAGAATTTGCCCCGTTGGTCCGATTAACTAAGTAAGTCTATCTATTGATATGATATTAGGAAACTTTAAAGAGTGTGAGACAATTTGACAGATACATCTTTTGTGATCAACCTTGTGAGTGTGTGAACCTATCTTGAACACCCCTTGAGCCTTACCTTTCTTTGGAATAAACTTGATGAAATCATAAACTTTCTTTATCCATTACCCATAATCCTCAAAAAAGAAAAAGAATGAAAAAGAAAGTTGTGGAATAAAGTACAAAAGAAATGGGGTTTCCAAAAAATCCATGGAAAGTGAATAATAGGATGACTTATGAGCACTAAAGAGAATGATGAAGTAAAAGGAAAGGAAGTGTTGTGAGCACCACATTTCATGATGATGAAAGTCACTGAGCCTAAATGACCATACCTTTGCACTCAGCCCCATTACAAGCCTTGAAAAGACCTTTTTAATCTTGAGTGAGTTGAAACAAATATTGATCGGAAAATACGGGTAAACCTATGGGTGAAAGCATGCATTGTGTTCTTCCTTGTCAGAGTGAGCATTGTATTTCATTCCGGAACTTTAAATGATTAAACATTTGTGTGTGAAATTGGAATCATTCCTTGTGTGAGGGCATTTGAACACTTTGGTTGAGCTTGAACTTGCATTTCAAGCAAGTATTGTGAGCATGAGATTCTTTGATATCGGTGAGTCACAACTTGAATCTTTGAGTGCACATTTAATATTTGCATAAGTAACTTGAGTCTTGTTGTGTGCATTCATGATTGAGTCTTATGTAGCACTATTCGAGACCTCTTTTTTAAACGGCTGAGCTTGAGTTTGCTTGAGGACAAGCAAAAGTTTAAGTTTGTGGTGTTGATGAGTCCACAAATTGGACTAATTTAGGGCTATGTTTTGATAGAATTAGTGTCCTCAAATGCATATTTTATCTCAATATCTGATGAAAACCCTTCAGTTTCAGGTATTTGGAGTTTGAAGGAAAGCATGGACACTACTTAGAAAAAAGGAACATAAGCAGCTGAAATAATGAAGAAATGAAGATCTGAGAATCGCCGAACTCATTCGGCGAGTCGCCAAAAGGTTTTACCTCACCTTTTGTTCCAGTGTGCTGAGCCCTAAAAGAAAGGATTAAATCAGTGGTAAAAAGGAGAAGTCGGCGTGTCGCCGAGCAGTTCCGCAAAATAGTACTATGTCGCCCAATGATCCAAAACACATTGATGCTAAAGCATAGAGCAAGACGGCGATGAAACCTACCAAAGGGCGGATCGCTGAGTTATCGGTGATCTCAACTAACGACGACAAATGATCTGCTGCAACATAGATTTTGGAAAACTATAAATACTCATTGAGAGTTGTATCTTAAAATCGGATTTTTAAAATCAGATTTTTAATATAGAATTTTTAAGATAGAATTTGGAGTTCTAAGCTTGGAGAGGGTTTTGAAGAACTTGAAGATTCAAAGGGTTTAAACACCAAGAATTTGGACTTCGGTCTTGTGGATTCTTCACTCTTAGCTTGTTTTGAGACTAAAATCTTCATACCCATTTGAATGCAAACTCATATTGGTATAAATTTCTATCTCTTTTACATGTCTAGCTAAAACCCTAATTCTTGGGGTGTGATTTTGTGAGTATGGGTTAGATTATCTGTTGGGTCTTGCTTGTTGATGATTTATTTGTTGTTTAGATGTGATTTCATTTAGTAGTTGCGGTGGAAATTAATGAAATTATAGATGCAAATACGATTTCACCTTTGTGTTTTCGGCTTGCTCGAGAGAGAGGTCGTGAAACTAAGACTACTAAATTGATGGGCGGTGGGATTGGGTTGACATGAGGTTCAGCTCGAGAGAGTGAACCCTAGTCCTTCTCCTACACACTCAGCTTTAGAGAGTAATTGGGCTAAGGCGGAGGCTATTCTTCATGCGGCAAGAGGGTGTCCGGGAGGAACCCATTTGATTCGGGGTAAGTTACTCGAGAGAGAATTTACCCCCACTATAGTCTAGCCTAGTCACAAATATTCAACGGATTTATTATCAAAATCATGTACCCAATAGTTTTGTTTTTTCCATATTCCTATCACATCCCAAAAACCCTATCTCCTTGATTAGTACTCTTTGCTTTTTTGCTATTTTTGTTTACTTGTGACAAAACCCCATTGGTAATTGACGCTTGCATCACCCCTTTGATTTAACATGTTTGTGTTCAAAAATGGTTTTATCTATGACTAATTACAACTAAATTTTATTTTTCTATTAGTTCTCAAGCCCACTCCCTTGGGACTCGACCCCAACCCTTGGTTGGGTTACTTTACTATTATACGATCGTAGACACTTGCATTGGAAGTTGTGGACACTTGCATTGGAAGTTGTGGACACTTGCATTGGAAGTTGTGTCTTGATTACAAAAACATCACTCGGGAATTATTCAAATCACCAACTAGCCACGAAACTGAGCACCCTAAATATCGGACCCTACTTTTGGGAATAATATAGGGAAGAGTATGCATTAGTATATATTGATGTAGTATGTATGATAGCCATGCATGAAACATTTAAAAAAAATGCTAAAAGGGACATTTCATTTCATGAAATCTAATTGACCAAGCTAAAACATAATATGAAAGAGTTATAAAACATAAGTCACAAATCATGGTCAGTGCAAGCTAACTTCTTCTTTAAAAGCTTTGAACTCATATGCGATAGTTCTTGAAGTAACCTTAGTTCGTTCTAACGTGTTGGGAATTAGCTTTAACTGACATAGAGAACATGTGAGCTATAACTTGATCCTCCGGTGTCTCCCATACTGAAAAGGGTTGTTATACTTGCTGAAGTTAGAACCTTGAACTTCTAGATTGAGTAGATCCAATAGTTATCAACCTATAAGGGCACATAGTTATATGTTAAGGATATTGCTACTAGAAACCCAGCCTCTACTAATGGTAGAGCTTCTATCTCATGATATTGCTTTTTGAAACCCAGTTTCTAATAACGGGAGAGCTTCAGTCTATTCATCAAAATCCACTCGGTTCTAAGCATAAATCCCAACAAATGTATATTAAATCTTGAATTATCTCATAACTCATGGAAGGTGCCCTTGGACAGCCCAACCAAGCTAGTTCTTTATGATAGCTCCTTATCATTTACTCAATTAAGTGAGAAAACCTTATTACACAAGAATCCTTTCTTACGTAAGAAAACCTTTTACATCATGCTTGTATGTGTTCAGTATGAATATCCTTTCACAACACAACATCTTCTTTGATACTTTACTCTAAAAGAACCCTTAAAACATTTTCATAGTTTTCATAAGAAAATCCATAAGTCCATATTTTACCTCTTGATGTCAAAACAAACTTCCGATCATAAACTCTTTAAAAACATTTGTTAGATATGGATTTCATCAGAAAATCCTGTAAAGCTTGCATTACGTGCTTAATTTCATAAAACTTTTCCTTCAAGATCAAAATCCCACATCATATAGTTCATAACTTGAAAACATGGGGATTACATGGGTTCATGAGGAATTCATCATAATATCATCATGTATCATCAATTCATTCATAAGAGAACATAATTCAATCATTTAAATAAACGTCGAAGAGAACCCATAATAATTAAAGAAAACCCAAACTCAATTGGGGAACTCTACCTTTTAAAATAGAGGAATTTGGGAACTCCATGGATGGAAGGAATCCATGGATGAAAACTATCATAACTTGAATCAAAATGCTAGCCTTCAATGGAGAAATTGAGACCTTAGCTTGGAACATTAGATGAATCCTTCTTCATCTTCTTCAAGTTTCTAGAGAGAATTATTTGAGAGATCTTCTTTTTTTAGTGAGTTTAGAGAGAATGATTTCTATTGGGAAATTTGGAGGTAAAAGACTGATATGGGGGTCCTAAACATAGGAAAAAGGATAGAGTATAGGAGCTTATTAATTAGGAAAAAACCCAACTGCCCCTAAAAAATAATTGACAGCTGCCATCGACGGACCCAGTTGATGGATCGTAGTTTGACCCCCTGCCCGTCCTGGTGGACCGTCGTTTGGTGTTAGAAAAGTCTGAACCACATCACATCCTGGTAGACCATCGCTTTTTTGTCGAAAAGGTGATTCTTGGGCCTCAAACTATGGACCCTAGCCACAGACCATGTGGGTCTGGCCGTAGTTGTTGTCCCTCAACAACTTTAACAACTGGGCAGTTCACAGACCACACTATAGTCTGTGGTTCTACCCATGGGCAGTTTTTGGCCTCCGTGGCTGGCACCTGCAACTTCTCAAAATTTGGTTCATTTCTCTTTTACGGATATGGGATGTTACATCTTGTCTTTACAGGGTCACTAGAATGTATAGCAACGAGACCATTGAAATTAAAGGTGTTATGGGTGTTAGATTCAAGGTCAATGAACAAAGGTTGAAATTTTATTATGGGGAAGGTGGTGATATGGAATTTATTTAACCGGTGTACTTGGACGATGCTTGAGAGAATTTCCATGTAATGCCGTGAGGTTAAATCAATCGCTTCATGGGAGGCAACCCAAGTTTTTGATGTTTACAATAATGTTTGATACTTGTGTTGGTGAATAGAAAATATTAGGCAGGCCCAAGCACCAATTCAGTGAGTCACCTAATGCATTGAGTGAGCCCCCATCGGCTTGCCCTTGGAGGAGCTCAAATTACCAGAGGTTTTTGTAAAATTTAATGCACCAGAAGCTAATTTAGCGACTCACCAAAAATATTCGGCAAGCATGAGTCAACTCGCCATTTTGGACAACATTCCTCAAAAAATTAGTGCCAATTTAGTTGGTCAATGACATGATTTGGCGACTCGTTTTTCTCTCAAGGAGAGTAAACTCATGTTCTCCAAACTTGATAAGAAATTTAATGATAACTACATGCATAGTTGGTGAGGTGAACTCCTTTTGCAATTAACCGATCCGGTAGGCGATCTAAGTCGCCCCTCGTCTTAGTGGAGAATCTACCATGCTTCGCTTGACAGAGAGAAACTGAACCTGGTTTTCATTCTTTTCACTTTTTGCATTGAGGGCATTGCATATTTCTTTTTTGTGGTGTGAGGGAACTTGTGCCTATTCCCCTTTTTTATTTTTATTTATTTTAGGTGGGTTGTATTTTGATACTTTGTTACTATGTATTTATTAAAATTGGTTTCTGAGTTGTCATCATTTTCTTTTCTCTATCAATTTCCCAAGGACTTTTAAATGGTGAAATGATTAAAGATCTTGTGCATTTGGTTTTGATAATCAAGTATTGATCATGTTCAATATCGACATCTTTGATAGTTCTCATGATGAAAAAGTATTTTTGTGTTAATGTTGCAAGAGGAAATCTGTTTCACATTACTTTTGCATGATCTTATAGAATCTTATGTTTACTAGCTGAGGATTAATGTGAGCCTTGCAATAAGCATTGCATGCAAGCTTCTTAACTTTGTAGAGATGTGTAAAACGATTATGTTTGAAGTGTCATATGAGGTGAGATCCTACTTGAACACGTTCTTGTATACTCTTAGAATTTTCCTTATTAGTATGATTGTTTGACTTTTGTGAATTTAAGAGATGATCATTGAGAGAATAAAGAGAAATCTTCATACCTTTTGTCCGTGCCTTGTGAGGATGTGTAACGATATTGGCACCATTTGAGCCTATACCCTTTGTTGTCCACCTCATTGAAGCATCTTGAATAAAATATTCCCCTAACTTCTAACTAAGAAATCATTTTCTAAGCATTTTTTCTTTGAAAAGATAATTTGGCCAAAAGCCTAAGCTGGTGGTGTTAAAAGGAAGGAGGAATGAAAGCCAAGTGAAAAAAAAGCGAATGAAAATTGAGGTTCAACTTTGATATTTGTAGCAAAAAAATAGGAACACCTCCTAATAAAAAAAAGCAAAAGCATGAAAATGGATTGGAAAAAAAGTTTTGATAAAATAAAAAGGGTTCCCAATGAGTTGAATATCTAATTGAGGATTGAATCCCCAAAGCGAGAGAATGAAAAGAACTTGATAAGAGGTGAAGATGAGTAAACCAATTCTTTGAAAAGTGAAGTCACTGAGCCAAATTGACCATACTGTTTTCCTTAAAAAGTGTCACATGCCTGCATAAGACCTTAGATATTTTCCAACCGAGTTGTGTGATGATTGGAAAACATGGGCTAACCTATGGGATGAAGTTTGCATGTATTTCTCCTCCGGGGAGTGAGAGTTTGTAGTGATTCCTAACATCTTTGTTGACGTGCTTTGTGAGAGCATGGAATCATTGTTGTTGTGATGGCACTTGGGTACTTTTATTGAAGCATTGTTCTTCCTTATAAGTGAGCATTAGGGAGCTTGGTCTTGGATTGATACCAGCTGGTCATAATTTGAAGATTCTTAAGCATAATTGAGATATTGTTAATATTTGATAGTATCCTTCTAATGAGCTTGCATTTTAACTCGCATTGACAAATGTTGTAGACATCAATTATAAACAGATTGTGTTATATGATTTACTTAAAGAAAAGCAAAATTTTAAGTTGGGGACGTTGATTACCCTGAGATTTTGACTCATTTGAGGCCTTTCAGTTAAACAAATAGCATCCTCAATGCTTAATTATATCCTTAATTTAGGATATTTTGTTGTTTTGCAGCTATGAAAAGTAAAGGACAATGCAAGGAATAATCTATGAAAAATAGGCCAAAAATGATAAAATGAGTTAAAACTTACTGTTGAGGATCAACAAAGATAACTGTCGGATCGCACAATGTGACTGGACCTTGCATAAAGTGTCTGATTCTACTTCTGAAAATATTCAAGGCATGGCAGAGAAGTACTATACAAATTGTGATTTGCTGAAGTGGTTGGGCGAAGTCAATTCCATCTTTTAAAGGGAAAGACTTCTATGATAAAATGCTGGCTGAAAAGGCGGACAAAGGTGTTAATCGTTGACTCGTTGAACGTGAAAAAATGATTGAATCTAGTTTGCCAACTGAGATTCAAAAACCTGAAGCGTGAAGCAAGAAAGGGTGAGATAAATAATAAGACAGTTATTCGCCAATCAAGTAGGTGAGCCTGACTAATTTTGTTAATCATGTCATCCATGGGATTCAAAATAAGTTTTGGAGAAATTATAAATAGCCCAAAGAAGAGAAAAAAGAGGGATCATAGAATCATTGAATCTTGAATTTCAAGAAAACATACTTTTTCATATGTTTTTAAGTCTTGGGGTCTTAAAAAAGTTTGTTATTGACGATTGGGGTTTTAATTCAAGGTGGGTATTGAAGATTATTGCTAATTATCAACACATTGATGGCTGAAAGGATAATTGGTATAACTTTTTTCACTTTTATGAAGTTTGGCAAAAATCTAAATTCTCCGAGTATGATTACAGAATTTGGTGTTAACTAATTTAGTGGGTCTAGTGTCTTGCTCTATTTTTATTCTACTTATTCATGAATTTTAGATATTTAGCATGTGCTCAATTTATGGTCTACGGTTGCAAACTTAGTCTTAGCTTATATCTTTGATTGATTCTCGCAATAGATTAATTTGAGTGGGTAAATGGTTAAATAGTTGCAAATTTAATTTGATTTTTGTAGTTTGCTCAGAATAGAAATTGTAGTTTTGTTTCTAATTGCTAAATCCACTCCAAATAGAGATTTTGTAAGGTATTTGGTTTATTTGTATCTTCAGATGGATGATACATAAACGAGATTTTGTTATATGACATTATGATATCGAAAGAAGAATTTTGTCGTTTATGATTACCAAGCATATCTATAATTGTCTAGCATTATTGAGAAAGCACTTGAATCCCCCATTTGATTTTACAACAACTTCCACACCCCTAGATCCTCTTTTACTTGTTTAAACGCAGTTTTAGTTGAATCGTTACAGTTGATTTCAAACTCTTATTTAATATTTTGTGCAATCATCAACCCATTTCTCCTTGTTGCTACAATGGATTAGTTTGCATATTAATTTCCTTATTGAATTATTTGATTTTGAGCACTCCCTGTGGATTCAACCCCGACTAAATTAATGGATATTTATATTTCAAACGATAGCTTACTCATTTAATTTTTTTTGACTAATTTGTGTGTTATAGCTTTTCTCTTCCTAAGGGCTTCTGAATGATGCCACGCTATCAACAAAACAATGGAAATGACTAACCAAGCAACACAATACCCACAATAATATAAGAAATAAAAAATGGAAAACAACTCAAAAATACAATCATGGGACCTGCCCATAGAGTCAAAAAAATTGACCCAGTAACGTTCAAGGAACCTCAAGGAACTTGTGGCCCAAAAATCAGCACAATCAGAGCAACAATCGAGCCAAATTAGCCCCCACCATTAATTCGCTTAAGGGAATAAATAATGGAGAAAATGAGAAAAATGAGAGAGTTTACAAAGGTTTACTGAGGATTTTTCTGTCCCAGAACATGCCTGCATGATTTTCGGATCGAACCTACCAAAATTAACTAAAATCCACAAACAATATCTCTCAAATTCGCAAAAAGACCAAGTCTTTTAATGGACGTTTCATGCTGAAAATGGCTTTTAATTCTTTGAACTACAAGATGATTAGGACATCGGGAATGGAGAGGCCTCCCCGCAAATGAAGAGTAAAGCCATGCTGACCCTTCTCAAATGTTGAAAGAGGCCAGTGAATGCAAAGAATTGAGACAACAACCCTCCACGATTGCAGAAATACTCACGTGAACGCGGATGTCTCAACAAACAACCTTCCACGAACGTGACGCTTCTTTCACGAATGTAGAGGAAAAACAAAATGTTCTACAAAAACGTGGACAAGAGACTACAATGATGGAGATGGCAATAGTGTTGCACCAACACCACTACATCACTAGTGCACCAAAAATGTGAAATCCCCCGACAGTGGCTCAAGATTCATTCAGAACCCCATGAACGCAAACAAACTACGCTACAAAATAAAAAATTACATTCCAGACCTAATGGAATAGACAAAACTACTCATGGAGATTGAAACATCAAAATGCTTACAAGAGTCAAGACTTACAGGGAAACAGAAAAGAAAATGACAACAGACACAAACTCATCTTGATCACCTTGGGATCCAAATTAAATGTCTAATATACAAAAATAGCCTTTTGGAGATAAACACACTAAATTTTTTTCCATCTGAGTGATTTTACCAGGAATGTTTACCGAAGTCAATTTTGAGTTACAAAATTAAAAGAATGCCTTAACCCCCAAACCAACAATCCTACTAGACTAAGAGAAGCCTTTTGGACTGATTGAATAGACATATTCCTCATTTGACATCAAATTCTCAAGATGTTGACTAAAGTCGACTCCCTTTTACTTCAAAAGGCTCCAAAAGGAATTAACTATCTCAAAGATCTACCGACCATCTCGGGAAACATGCAACCCAACCTAAAACTATACAAGAGCTACAAGGAAGCTATGGAAAGGGGAAAATTGTAAAAGCTCGTTAAAACACATATATGACCTTGAGGGTCATTAATACATCAACTACTAGGAGGACTTTCGTCCGTGAAAGTTAAAGAAAGGGACATACCTGAAGGATAAAAAAGATGAGGATACCAAGTTCACATATCAAGATCGTTCTCCCAAGAAGCCTCCTCAATTGGGTGATACATCCATTGGACCTTCACTTATGATATCTCTTTAGATTACAACTTCCTAACCTCTCGGTCTAGAAATGCCACAGCCTGCCACTTAAATGCAAAATACTCATTAAGAAGAATAGAATCACACTGATGCAAGTTAGACTTATTTGGAACATATCGTCTTAGCATAGATGTCACGATCCAAAGTAGAACCTAGTCGTGACATGGTATAAGACCTCCAGAGACCCTACACAAGCCACTTAGCATGCATAAACAAGATAATATAATCTAATGAGTTTACAAGACATTTTATATCATAAAAGAGTTTATTAAAAACTAAACAAAAGTTTACATAATCTCAAAAGCCATCTATCACATCAAGAGTGATTGCGACGTAACACATACATTACATACAAACTCTAAAAATATAAGGACAATAAGAAATAAAGATTTGGTCCTCAAAACATGAGGACTCATCAATCTTCAAAATCTACTAAGTTATCCCTAGCTACGATAATAAGGAATAGGGGCGTCGGACCCTACATTAGTGAATCAATGTGCAAGAGTATGTCTTAGACAAAAAATGTACCAAGTACGATAAAAATGCATAAAATTTATGAAATCATATTAAAAATACATTTTCGTGATATGCAAAAACCAGGTCAAAACATAAGATAAGAAGGTTACAAAACATACAACATAATCATGATCAATGCAAGAAAAATCATCTATGAACACTTGCAAGATACTTCTTGAAGTAACCTTATTTCATTATTATTGTGGGAACTAACCTCAGCTGATATAGAGATCATGTGAGCTATAACAAAGAATCGGTGTTCTCCTCTCACATTGAAAAGAGAGTGTCCTACTTTCCATGGTAGGACCATAAACTTGTAGCTTACGTAGATCCACTAGCTAATGTCTATCTGATACAATCATCACCTATTTTAAGACAATCATCCTATGGGGGGGCACATAGGTATGGGAAATGGGTGGTTGCTGCTTTTCCACTCGATGGTAAGCATAAATCCCACAAAATAATTATTAATCTTATTCTTATGATCTTTTCAAATTATATTTAAGGCACATAATCATTCACATCATACTTTAAATACCCTACAACTAATGGAAATAGTTATGAAATCGTGATAAATAATCGTTGATGGCATATCCAAATAGCATAATCATCAAGACCTAATTTAGCAAATAACCCCAAAAAGCATTGAGGGAAACTCTAGATGTCATTCATATCATGTGGCCATCATTCATAGAACATATAGATATCTTCATACATAAGCTTACTTGAGTCATAGACATACTTTCATAAATATGCATCCTTTTCAATGATTTATAAGTTTCATCATGTTTTCAAATTAAATGCATCTTCAACTTCATTTACATCAATCTCATATAAAGGACATGAATATCTCCTTAAATTCATCTTTCATGGTTTATAATCAAAATAATAGGTTATGTGTCATGACCCAAGGTAGCCCCTAGGCGTAACATGGTGTATAAGACATTGAAAAGCCCCATACAAGCCACTTAGCATTCATCCTACAAGATAATAAAATATAAGAGATTCAGAAGATAGTATCAACATAGAAAAAGTTTTATATAGAAAAGCAGAAGTCTAAACATCATCTCAAAGCAATCTAGTACATAAGATTGATTAGTACATAGCTTGTACATCAAGTTTTAAAACTGAAAGTAAAGACAAAAAGGGAAATCAAGCTCACTCCTTGAAATATGAGGACTCACCATTATTCTATATTCTATGTGAGATCCCTAGCCATAGAAATTCAAATATGTAAGGTCGGTCCTTACATTTTTTGGAAATGTAGGTAAGAGTACGTGTTAGAGATAAGCCCACGATTTGGACTCATTTAGGGCTTTATTTTAATAGATTTAGTGTCCTCAAATGCATAATTTGTCTCTATAACTGATGAAAAGCCCTGAGTTTCATGTATTTGGACTTGGAGACAAAGCATGAACACAAGTGAGCAAAAAGGAACAAGGCAACTGAAAGAACGAAAAAATGAAGGCCTGAAGATCACCTGATCCATTAGGAGAGTCACTGAATGGCCTTGATCTAACCTAATGTTCTAGTGTGCTGATCCCTGAAGGAGAAAATTAAGTCAGCGATAGAAATGAGCAGTCGGCGAGTAGCCGAACAGTTTCGCGATGTAGTGCTTTATCACCCAAAGTTACAGAATTTCAAAGATGCTGAAGGCAAAAGAAGAAAGATGATGAACCAGACCAAATGGCGGATAGCCGAGTGGATCGACGATCCCGACTAACTGCGTCGAGTGGTCCTTCGCAGCACAAATTTTCAAAAACTATAAATACGCGTTTAAAATTCGTAGCTTAATATAATATTTTGATCTGAGACTTAGAAATATCCATTATTATTCAGTTTTAGTTCTTAGAGTTTTTGGGAGACATTGTTCTTGAGCTTTGAGGATTTGAAAGTTTCCAATTCCAAGAAATTGGAAGTGGGTATTGAAGAATCTTCATCTTTGACGTGTGTAAAGGCATTTTCAATCAAACCCAATTGATGGAAACACTTTCGATATCAATTTCTATATCTTTACCATGTCTAGCTAAAACCCCAATTTTTGGGGTGTGATTATGTGAATATGGGTTGAAATTTCTAATGGGTGTTGCTAATTGATAATCTAATTTCTTCTTAAATCTGATTTCATTCAGTAGTTGTGTTTGAATTTAATGGGATTGTAGGAGCAAATACAATTTTATCTTCGTGTTTCTAACTTACTCGAGAGAGAGGTTTTAAAACAAAAACTACTGAATCGATAGCCTGTGGTTAGTGGGTCATCGTGGGTTCAGCTCGAGAGAGTGAATCCTAGACCCTCTCCCACACATTCAGCTCGAGAGAGTGAATGGGCTAAGGTGAATGTTGTGCTTAATTGCTACTGATCGATGTTCGAGAGAAATCAATTTGATTCGGGGTAAATTGTTCGAGAGAAAACTTACCCCCGCTAAAGTCTAGCTTAGTTACAAGATTTACAAAAATTGATTATTAATTGCAATCACCCAGTAGAATCCCGTCTCCATATTTGTATTTCTATACTTTTTGCTATTTTTGCTATTAGTTGAATACAAAACTCCCCCATTAATAATTGACATTCGTGTCACCTTTTGATTTAGTATGTTTTTATTCGTTAATATTTTTTAGCTATGATTGATTAGAACATAGTTTAACTTTTCTACTTGATTCCCGACTACTAATTGCTGCCTTGGGACGCGACCCCAACTCACTAGTTGGGGTATATTACTATTCGCGATCGTTGGCACTTGAACTGGAAGTAGTATCTTGATACGTGAAATCAGTTAGTACAAACATGTACCAAGTATGATAGCTATGCATAAAACATTTGAAAATATGCATAAAGAGGGGATATTTTTATGGTATGCGATGAGAAAACTAAAACATTGTATAAAAAGGCTATAAGATATCAGTCGTAAGACATAGTCAATGTAAATAGACATCATTTGAAAACACATATGAGATAATTTTTGAAGTAACATTTGTTAATTACTGTGGGATATTTACCTTTAACCGACATATTAGACAATGTGAGCTATCGACACAAAATCAGTTGTCTACCCCACACCGAAAAGAGGTGTTCTACTTGCAAAAGTAAGACCACAAACTTCTAGCGGATGTGGATCCACTAGCTAATGTCTATCTAAGTCAATCATTCAATTGGGGTGTAACACCATAGATTCAAAAAGGCAAGAGAATTTCAGTTTTTCTCATAACTAGTGCCAAGATCGACGACACCATCCACGACCAGTAGGTGGGACGACAGTCCCCGGCAGCGGCGCCATTCTTGATAACGTTCAAATATACTTCTTGAAAAGAAATATAAACGATCGTATGCAATATATTTACCCAACTATGAGTTGGAGTCGATCCCACATAAAATATGGAAAAATATTGTCAATAGCAAATATTTAACTCGATAGTCGTTATATAAAAATTGGGGGATTTAAATTGAAATAAAATAAAAACAATAAAAGGATAGCTTTGAACTAAGTATTTATTTATATTCAGATTATTAAAAGTAACTAGGAATGTGTTCCCCATAAGCTCATAACGCGGTAATCCTAATAATAGTAATTCTTTTCTTGTGTATTACATGCAAAGTGATAAGTTAGGTATCTCTAAATCCTTGGTCCGGCATCTAGAGAATTTCACCCCCCACCTTGGTCCGGCTACGTGTGTATAATTTACTAACCCTTACCTTTACCTCATATTAGACATCATAATCGATGTTTGGCTTAGTTATTA
>JAJOOO010021194.1:0-39602 GCA_029582685.1 Solanum piurae
AGGTTGGGGGCTCATTTGGCCATTTATTTATTCTCCCTATTCTTTCAAAATTCATTCAATTTTGTTTCAAAATATTCAAAAAAAATTGAACTGATACAACGTGAATATTATGTCGATCTTGTTGAGACATTTGGAAATCTGGAAAAGTGAAGTGAGGTATGAACGATACATAAGTGATGAAATAGTTGTTGGCCAAAATATTGCTTTTGTGAATCTCAAACCATCCAATGCAGTTGAAATGGAGATCGATAAATTGAGGAAAATATGAAAATTCGATACATCATAGAAGGTAATTTATCTCTAATGATTATTAGGAATGACATGGTAGTAAAACTGTACATGGAGGTAAAGAAGCACGAGCATGAATTTGCAATGTATCCGCTATGCATTGATACAACAAATAAAAAGATCGAAGAGATACATTGTTTTGATGTATCATCCAGTGCCATCGTATGTGTCAAAGGTTCATAAATGGATGCACAATCTCTTGTTGTAGTTGAATAAAATATTGATGATTCGTGTTATATACAAGAATTGGAAGTAACAAATTATATAACTGATATAAGAAGTACGGAGGTGAAGGCGAAGATAGATCATGAATATCTCAATTTTGCTAAGATATTCTGGAATTGATTTTTTGAGATGGATAGATTTGTCATGATACATTACTATTTATGTATCTCATTTAAATTGATAAGTATTGTATTCTTACGGGATACATTAAACAAGTAATTATTGTCATAAGTTGTTTGGTTTGAGATCGATACATTATTGTGTGGTAGGTTTTATGTATAAAATGCATATAGTATAATGGCTTAAGTCATCCGCAGCTCCTTAAAGTTGTCTGCATAATTCGTTTAAACACCTGAACTAAGGCTCATCCCTATTGAACACCTATGCCCCTTAAAATTGATATCTAGTTGATATTTTTTTGACAATCAAAAAAATATATGAGATGTGTGTACTCCACTTGTTGTTTCATGACAATGACATGACAAATTCATGAATTAAATGATGACATGTGACATTTAAATCCAAAAACTTAATTAAAAATGAAACTCTAAAAACAACTATTTTAGTCTATTTAAATAACTAAAAAAATAATTAAAAAAAAGAATTTTCTAAACACTCACCCACCAACTGATAACGCTCAACTACACTTCATCCAATTCTAAGTGTAGGCGGTCACAATTAAGTGTAAACCCAATGAAGAGTTGGGGTCGATCCCACAGGGAGTGATATGGTAGATAATTCAATTATGAAGTAAGAAGCGTGCTCTAGTCATTTGTAGAAGTAAATATTATCGAAACAATTAAAGTAAAGTGCATGGGTTGGCAACTAGTGTCAAATGGGGGAATTAGAGTGAGCAATTAACAACTACGAAAACAGGGGATAATCAAGTTGAGAGGGATCCTTGAGGATGTGACCGATTAAACACAAATTTCGCTATATGGCTGATTATTATTTATTAAAAGATGTTGAATCTTAGTGGGTAGGCTAGACTTTAGATGTAATAGCCATCTGTTGATCAACTACCACGAATCAATCGAGTTCTCTCGAACTTCGACAAGCATAACACTATGAACAACCCAAAACCTCAATTAATCTACTCTCTAGAGCCAAATTGGTAGGATCAAATTCAGATTCACTTTGTCAAGCTGAATCAACAATAACTCAATCACTACAATCATCAATTGATAGTTTTAATTTTAAAACATCTTTCTCAAGCAAGCCAAATGTTAAACTAGAACTGTATTTGCAACTACAATTCATGAATTAAAACACAACTATCAATCAAATCCACTTCAAATCAACATTTAAATCAGTAAATACCAACACCCATAAGCTAATTAGAACATTTAATCACATAATCATACCCCCAAAGAATGGAGGTTTTAGCCACACGTCATAAAAAGCAAGAAAATATTACCAACTATGTTATCCATCAGCTCGGTAACAATTTTCAAGTCTTCACAATGCTTGAAATTAGGTCAATATCAAAACCCAACTTAAAATCCTACTCAAAATTACTAAAAACAGTGTTTAGATAAAAAAAAACCAGAGTTATAATGTGTAGAAACTTGTTGGAACTCGAGAACCTCTAAAAAAACTCCTTTTTAATCTTTTAAAAATCACATTTATACTCTTCTAGATTTTTAGCTTTAGGACCGATTGGCGGAATAACTCGAGCATTGCCGACCAGGTCGGCGATGCGCCAAGTGTGCCTTCCATTGCCTTCTTGGCGTGACTTTTCATCACCCCTTTGCTGTAACTTTATGCGATCCAGGTCGGGCTCGCCGACCGGTTCGGCGATGCGCCAAATCTTCCTTCATATCGCCTTTAGGTTTGCCTTTTCACCAATCATTCTGTAACTTTGTGCAAGCTAAGTCCCCATCGCAGATCCAATCGGTGAATCGCCAAGTTGTCCTTCCCATCGCCGAGTTGGATTTGTCCCTAGGCTGGCCTGCTGTAACTTTTGGCGAGCTGAAGAGCCACTCGGCGGTTCGCCGAGTGGTCTTGGCGATCATCATCTTTGCTTTTCTTCAACTTTTTCACCTTTCTGCTCCCTTTTTTGCTCGGTAATGTCCTTGCCTTGCTCTTTTGCCTTCATTGATGCAAATTAACATTTTAACATCAGTTTAGAGCATAAAGTAGGAATTGAGGACACTAAAATTATGAATATTAATCCCTAAATGAGTCGAAATCCCCGACTCATCAACACCCTCAACTTAAACTTTTGTTTGTCCTCAAGTAAAACACAAGATCAATCAGTTCAATAGATATGTCTACAAATAGTGCTACTCAAGACTCAACATGCATGCACATGAGGTTCAATCTAACCATGCAATGTTCAATTGTGCACTACAAGTTTCAAACTGTGACTAGCCATCATCAAATAGAATTCAAGCTCACAATGCTTGCCTCAAATGCAAATTCAAGCTCAACAAGAATAGTTGAATGCCCTCACATCAAGAATGATTCCATGCTCACAGAAATATCATCAAAATTCCAGAATTTAGGAATCAAAAGAAACTCTCACACTCTAAAAGCTAAACACATGCATGATTTTCCCCATAAGTTTGCCCGTATTTTCCAATCAACATGACAATAAGCTCAATCAAGATCACAAAGGTCTTTCAAGGCTTGTAACGGGGTTGAGGGTAAAGGTATGATTAATTTTTTCTTAGTGACTTCTACCTTCATGAAGCATGTCCTACTAGTACCTTTTTCTCCTTCTCTTTCACTCTTTTTGATTTTCACAATCCACCATACGTTCTTGTAAGCATGATTCATTGGATAGCCCATTTCTTTTGTCCATTGTACAAACTTTATTTCAACAATTCTTTTCTTCTTCGATCTTATTCTTCTTTAACTTTTAAAAAAAAATATATATATGGAAGGGTTCCATCTTTTTCAACATGATTCTTCAAGGGAAAATTTCTCAAACTTCTTGACTTTTCTCCTTTTTCCCCACATGCCCAACTTAGGCTTTTGCTATTCAAACGGATCAATACTTCATGAAGATTTTAGGTGGGAAGGAAAGAGGTCAAATGTGTACTCAAGTTTCATCCAAATAAAAGGATAAGCTCAAACGGTGCCAAACAAGGTTCACACTCTCACAGGGTGGTCACAAAGAGGTATAATGACAATTTGGGTTCACTCTCAACAAATGGTGCCTAAGATCATCTCTATCATTCGCCTACATTAGTCGATTGGACAAATAGGGCAAGTTTTAGGCATTATCAAGCACACATTTCAATACAACCTCACCACACATGGCATTCAACACAATCATCAAACAAGATTCTACAAGTTTAGCTCGCATGCAACGATCATCACCAGATTCATTTCAACAATCGACTAGTCACAAAGAGATGCTAAGAGTTCACATATGACTAATGCAACTCAAATTTGCCTCATTGGAATCGCACAAACATATCGTTCAATGAAAAGCACTATTCAAGTCATCGGTATTGATCCCAACCGACACTCAATTTTTTAAGAGAACAACCACATTCACAAACATAGGGTATGAATAAACCTCAACACCCCCAACTTAAACTGGACATTGCCCTCAATGCAGAAATAAGAGTAAAAGATACAACTAACAATAATGATCATTTAATGAAAATAGTAGGGTAAGAAGAATCCTTCACTTCATGCCCAATTGGTGAGAACTGCCTAAGTCCACTGAACCATTTGGCGAACCACCGAAAAGAAACAATCTCGCTGAAATTTCCAAAATGTTGACCATCTAGTCCGAACCAAAAGGTGGGATAAAGCGGGCTCGCCGAACCATTCGGCGAACCACCAAATATTCTGGTAGCTTGCCAAAATTTCCTAAAGCGGGCTCTCCGAACCATTCAGCGATCCACCAAAATGATCCTATCATCGCCCACTCGCCAGTCCCTGCACATTCAATAAAAGTCATTCCAAAACAACTAACACTTGGGTTGCCTCCCAAGAAGTGCCTCATTTAATGTCGTGGAACGAAGTGGAAATGCTCTCACGTATCTTCCAAATACACCACTTTGATTACTGATATATCCCGTCATTCTCCAAAATAGAGCTTCACACGCTGCCCATTTACTTTGAATGGTGGTCCTTCTTCACCTTCAACTTCAATTGGCCCATTTGTGAACACTCAAGTTACTTTGAATGGGCCAGACCACTTTGGTATGAGTTTACCCGGGAAGAGTCTCAAACGAGAATTATAGAGAAAAACAAAATCACCTACTCGAAACTCTTGCGGAAGGAATTTAGCGTCATGCCACTTCTACATTTTCTCCTTATAAAGGGCTGAACTTTCATACGACCTAAACTAGAATTATCCGATTCATAGAGTTGATTGACTCTCCCTTTCGAAGCATCCCCCAATTCAAATTTAACACCTTCAATGCTCATAGTGCTTTGTGTTCAAGCTTTATTGGTTAGTGACACGACTTTCCAAATACTAGTTGATATGGATACATGCCAATCGATGTCTTAAAAGTGGTGCGGTATGCCCAAAGGGCATCATCCAACTTCCGATACCAGTCGGTCCGATTTGTATTTTGCCAGAATACTCTTTATTTCTTGATTTGACACTTCAACTTGGCCACTTGTCTGCGGATGATAGGGTGTTGTAACTTTATGATTGACTATGTATTTGCCCAATAGTGCGGTAAACAACCGGTTCCAAAAATGAGACCTTCTATCACTTTTAATAGAACGTGGGGTCGCAAAGTTTGTGAAAATGTATCGCTTCAAGAACTGCACCATACTCTTTCCTTCATTATTGGGCAAAGCTACAACCTCTAACCACTTTGAGTCATAATCAACCACTACCAATATATACCTATTTACGAAAGAGCTCACAAACGGTCCCATGAAGTAGATTCCCTACACATCAAACAGTTCGACCTCGAGGATGGGGTTAAGAGGCAACTCATGCTTCTTTGATACTCCTCCCTACATTTGGCATTCTATGCATTATTTAATGAAACCATGAGCATCTTTGTATAGTGATGGCCAATAGTAGCCACTTTGAAGCACTTTGGCGGCTGTTCACACCTCGCTATGATGACCGCCCGCAGGTGAAGCGTGGCAAGCATTGAGAATTGTATTGACTTCTTCTTACGGTACGCATCTTCGAATTATATGATATGTGAATTCTCTAAATAGATATGATTCATCCCAGAAATACCTCTTTACATCAAACAAAAACCTCTTTTGTTGGTAGAAGTGCCTTCGAGTATTATCCCACACTATATAGTTGGCAAAGTCAGCATACCAAGGTGGGTTGCCTTGGGTTACCCTCATCACTGTTTCATCAGGAATTCAGCCACACTGTCCCTCTCATTGGAATCAACCAGGTTGGTTTCTAACCGAGACAAATGATCCGCCACTTGGTTCTCACACGTCTTTTGATCCTTTACCTCGAAATCAAACTCTTGTGACAACAACACCCACCGAATAAGTCTTGGCTTTGCATCTTTCTTAGCCATCAAATATATAATGGCAGCATGATCCATGTGCACCACCACTGTAGTTTCCAACAAATATGCTCTGAATTTATCAAATGCATACACCACTGCTAACAGTTCTTGCTCTGTGAATGTATAATTCTTTTGAGCCACATTCAGTTTCTTACTTGCATATTAAACCGATAGAATAACTTCCCTTTTATTTGACCAATGAACACCCCTCAAAGCAACACCACTATCATCACATTTGAATTCAAACGGGATACTCCAATTGGGGGCAATAATGATCGGGACCGACACTAATTTTTCTTTGAAGAACAAAAATGTTTTGAGGCAAATGTCATCAAAATGGAAGGTATATTCCTTCTCTAGCAATTTACAAAAAGGGTGAGCTACTTGGGAAAAATCTTTGATAAACCGCCGGTAGAAACTCACATGGCTTGGAAAACGCCGGACACCTTTTACCGAAATAGAAGGGGTGAGATTGCCAATGACCTCAACCTTCGCTTGATCCACTTGCATTCCTTGTCCTGAAATTTTATGCCCCAAAACAATTACCTCTTTTACCATGAAATGTCACTTCTCCCAATTTAGAACTAGGTTGGTTTCCACGCACCTTTGTAGTACCTTCCCAAGATGTTCAATACATGCTTCAAATGAATCACCGACGACTAAAAAATCATCCATGAATACCTCCATTGAGTCTTCCACCATATCTGCAAAGATAGAAAACATACATCGTTGGAATGTTGCCGGAGTATTGCACAACCCAAAAGGCATCCTCTTGAAAGCCAAATTCCCATAAGGGCATGTAAAAGTAGTTTTCTCTTGATCTTTCAGTGCAATGGAAATCTGGTTGTATCCGGAATAACCATGCAAAAAGCAGTACCATCCACGCCCCGCAAGTCTATCAAGCATGTGGTCCATAAATGACATTGTAAAATGATCTTTCTCGGTCCATGCATTTACTTTCCTGTACTCCATGCATACTCGCCAACCGGTGACCAACCTTTTAGGTAAAAGTTCCCCTTTCTCACTTGGAACCACTGTGTTGCCTCTCTTTTTTGGTACACATTGTACAAGACTTACCCATTTGCTATCCGCAATAAGGTATACCACGCTTGCATCTTGCCACTTGATGACTTCTTTATTCACCACTTCTTGCATAGGTGGATTTAGTCTTCTTTGATGATCAACACTTGGTTTGCATTCACTATCCAATTGGATTTTATGAGTGCAAATATCGGGGGGATTACCAAAAAAATTAACAATTGTCCATCTTATGGCCTTAATGTATCACTTTAACACCTCAAAAAGCAATTTCACTTGCCACTCAAGCAAGTTTGCTGCAGTGATGACTAGAAAGGTGTTGTTTTCTCCCAAAAATACATACTGAAGATGAGATGGGAGCACTTTCAACTCAAGTTTTGGAGGTTCTTCTGTGGATGGTTTAGTGGGGGGGGGGGACTTTCTCAAATTTCAGATCAATATCGAGCTTAAATGGATTTTTAGAATGGGTACCTAATCCCGATAGAGAAGCCACAACTTCATCATACCCCTGAACTTCTTCCTCATCATAATTTGAAAGGACATCAGCAAGGAGTTCACCCATACACATCATTTCACTCACACTAGCTACTGCTTCATCAATCATATCAATTGTTGAGACGACATGAATGTCACTAGGTTGCTTCATCGATTTGCACACATTGAAAGTAACCTCCTCATCATTTACCAAAAACTTTAACTCACCAATTTCAACATCCACAAGAGCTCTTTCGGTTGCCAACAATGGTCTACTTAAAATAATAGGTACTTTGACATCAATCTCACAATCCTAAATAACAAAATCAACTGGAAATATGAACCTATCAACTTTCACCAAAATATCATAAAGTATGCCAATGGGATGCTTAATCGATCGATCAGCCATGAGGAGTCGCATTGTTGTAGACTTAGGTACACCCAATCCAAGTTGTTTGTAAATGGCGTATGGCATCAAGTTAATACTAGCCCCCAAATCACATAATGTTTTGGCAAATTGGAGCATTCCAATAGTGCATGGAATAGTAAACGCACCTGGATCGGCTTTCTTGATAACCACATTGTTTTTCATGATGGCACTACAACTATGAGACACTTCAATTGTTTCAAAATCCATACTCCTCTTCTTGGTTACCAATTCTTTCAAGAACTTTGCATAGCCGGGCATTTCCAACAACGCTTCCACTAAAGGAAGGTTTATTGATAAAGTCTTGAACACAGATATAAATTTCTTGAACTTTGCATCTTCATCCCGCTTTTTGAGTCTTTTAGGAAATGGTGGGTTGATTTTGGGCAACGGTTTTACCAACTTTGAAGAACAAGAATCCACTTCCTTAGGTATTTGCAGTTCCTTGGTGGTGCTTTTCCTTGGACTTTGTTCAACTTCTTTGGGAGTGTCATTCTCCGGTGCTTGGTCGGATCCCTCTACATCAATGACGTCCTCATCTTCTCTACTAGTCATTGCCTCATCGTTCACCTTCACATCACCACCTGCTACTTTCCCACTTTAGGTTAACACCGCTAAGCATCTATCATGATCAACGTTTGAATCCACCATATCATCATTTGCACACCTTTCTAATGGCTTGGAGTCTAATTGTGCTGAAAGTTGACTAATTTGACATTCGAGTTACTTGATGGATTCTTAGTGGGAGTTTACCTTATTATTCAAGGATGAGAAGTCAGATTTCATTTCTTTAAGTATTTCGTCGGATTCTTCAACCTTATTAAGTGCGGGACAACAAATTATCCACCCGACAACTGTCAGCGCTATCCCTAGATCTTAGGCTATCACCCATGTGCATATAACATGCATCATAATCAGCAAAATCTCGATTGTAACTTCTCCGTCCATCCTCACCAAGTGTGTTCCAACCTTGATTCCCACCCGACTTCAAAGAGCCCGGGTAAGAACCCTACTAGCCTTGACACTTTTTGCACCTCGTTATTTTTAGAAACACTCTTATGACTTGTTTGTTTAGAAATACCGTTTGGGACATCATCTTGGCTATGTTTTCATCTCGTTCTTTGTTTTCCTCTACTTGCTCTTTTGCCATCCCAAAATTCA
The DNA here is from genome assembly GCA_029582685.1 of Solanum piurae. Taxonomy (NCBI): domain Eukaryota; kingdom Viridiplantae; phylum Streptophyta; class Magnoliopsida; order Solanales; family Solanaceae; genus Solanum; species Solanum piurae. Next base: position 9,079 of record JAJOOO010021194.1, read on the forward strand.
AGGGAGACACTTGATCCCCTTTAGTGTACCAAGCACGATTGATTTTTGTCATTTCATCAAGAAGAGTGGATGCTATAGCAAACTGTTGTTGCATGATTCCTCCTTGAACAAGCTGGTCAGCCACCCTTTTGTTGACCAAGTCGAGGCTCCAATAGAAGTATTGTAGCAACACATTGCTTGGGAATCCATGAGTTGGACACTTGAGTAGAAACTTCTGGAAACTTAACCATGTTTCATGAATCTGTTCCCCATCTAAGCGCCTAAAATTCTAAATATGGTCACTCAACTTCACCATCTTAGAGGGAGGGAAACACTTTACATAGAATGTCTCGATGAGCTCCTCCCAAGAAGTGATTGATTCTCTTGGTAACTCAACCAACCAATTCTTTGCCTCCCCCATTAGAGAAAAGGGAAACAAACGAAGTCAGACGGATTCTTGTGTGATGTTCTCGAAGGCAAATGGACAACACATGTCCACAAAGTTCCGGATGTGCTCATGGGGATCCTCATCAGCCATCCCTCCAAATAAACCATTCATTTGCAATGACTGCAACATAGTGCTAGTCACATGAAAAACCGCATTGCCCACGACCGGAACCAACATAATAGCACCCACACTACCTAGCTGAGCTTCATTTACATCGTGCAAGTTGTCGATGTCATCATTGTGTCCAAGTTGTCTAACATTGATCCCGTTAACACTCATTTCATCACCTGTTTAAGAGCAGCCAAAGACAAACAAAAATAAGGTGTTCAGCTACAACAAGACTAATTCACAACTACACTTCACTAAAAGAATTCTAAACATCACTCCCTGGCAGCGACACTACTTTTGATAACGCTCAACTACACTTCATCAAATTCTAAGTGTAGGTGGTCGCAATCAAGTATAAACCCAACAAAGAGTTGGGGTCGATCCCACAAGGAGTGATAGGATAGAGAATTCAATTACGAAGTAAAATGTGTGTTGTAGTCGTTTGTAGAAGTAAACATTATCGAAACAATTAAAGTAAATTGCAGGGATTGACAACTAGTGTGTCAAATGGATGGGATTAGAGTGAGAAATTAATGACTACGAAAACAGGGGATAATCAAGTAGAGAGGGATCCCTGGGGATGTGATTGATTAAATGTGAATTTTGCTATATGCGTGATTATTATTTACTAAAAGATGTTGAATCTTAGTGGGTAGGCTAGGCTTTAGATGTAATAGTCATCTCTCGACCAACTACCATGAATCAAGTGAGTTCACTCGAACCTCGACAAGCATAGCACTATGAACAACCCAAAACCTCAATTAATCTACTCTGTAGAGCTAGATTGGTAGGATCGAATTCAGATTCACTTTCTCAAGTTGAATCAACAATAACCTAATCACTACAATCATCAATTGATAGTTTTAATTCTAAAACCTCTTTCTCAAGCAAGCCAAGAATGCTAAACTAGAACTGTATTTGCAAAACCAATTCATGAATTAAAACACAACTATGAATAAAACCCACTTCAAATCAATATATAAATCAGTAAATACTAACACCCATAAGCTAATTAGAACATTTAATCACATAAGCACACCCCCAAAGAATGGAGGTTTTAGTCACACATCATATAAAGAAAGAAAATATTACCAACTATACATGTTCTCCATCAACTGATAAAAATTTGCAAGTCTTCACAATGCTTGAAATCAGTTCAATATAAAAAAAACCCAACTTAAAATCTTACGCAAAAATACTAAAAACAGTGTTTAGACAAAAAAAACCCAGAGTTAGAATGTGTAGGAATTGGAGAACCTCTGAAAAACTCCTTTTTAATCTTTTAAAAATTGCATTTATATCTTCCAGATTTTCAGCTTAAGGATTGATCGACGGAATAAGTCGAGCATCGCCAACCAGGTCGACGATGTGCCAACTATGCCTTCTATCGCTTTCTTGGCGTGACTTTTCAGCACTCCCTTACTGTAACTTTAGGCGATCCAGGTCGGGCTCACCGACCGGTTCGGCGACGTGCTAAATTTTCCTTCATCTCGCCTTTTGGTTTGCCTTTTCACCAATCATTTTGTAACTTTGTGCGAGCTAAGTCCCCATCGCAGATCTAGTCGGCGAATTGCCAAGTTTTCCTTCCCATCGCCGAGTTGGCTTTGTCCCTGGGCTGGCCTGCTGTAACTTTTGGCAAGCTGAAGAGCCACTCGGTTGTTCGTCGAGTGGTGTTGGCGATCATCAACCTTGTTTTTCTTCAACTTTTTCAGCTTTGTTTTTATCCGGTAATGTCCTTGCCTTGCTCTTTTGTCTTCATTGCTACAAATTAACATTTTAACATCAGTTTAGAGCAAAACGTAGGCATTCAGGACACTAAAACTATGAATATTAAGCCCTAAATGAGTTGAAATTCCTGACTCGTCAACCACGCCACAACAACCCATCCTTTTCCTCTCTAGTTGATCCCAATCGTAACATCCACAACACTCCAATATGACAATCCCTCCCTCAATCTTTTTTTTTCAACTGTAATCTTTTTCTCTCCATTTAATTTTGATACGAAGAAGATGAATAAGATTTCACTGGAAAATTATGAATTACTATCACCATGGCTGGAAAAAATAGAGTTATCTAAAATATTTTTCCGAATTCCATAACTGATGTTTGTAGGAATTGAAGAACTCTTCATTTCTTTTTAACTATTAATTTTAATTAATTGATATATGTGATTCTTTATTGTTTGATTATATTGACATAAGTTTATGTCGGGATCAAACCTTATTGGAAAAAATAAAATTTCGCCAAAAAATGATGGTGGTAAGGGGGAGGGAGGGGTGGCTAAAGAAAAGAGAGAGAAGAGAAAGGTGGATGGCAATAGGGGTGATGAAAACTATGTCGCCAAAAATTGGTGGTATTGGAAAAAGTGTTACTTCTGAAGAAGAAGAAGAAGAAAAAAGAAGAAGAAAGAGGAAGAGGAATATTGGCAGGAGAAGAAGACATTAAAAATAATTTTTTACTTTTTGTTAATTTAGGTATATAAGTAAGAGGAAAACAAAATAAAAAAAATATTATTTTCAACAGTTCTATGCGCTTAAAGAGAGTGAAATAAACATTTTTGCCACGTTAGCATTTTTTGTCTAATAGGAATGACTTTTAAACAAATAAGGTGTTCAATAGGAACAAAGATAGGCTAAGTTCCTTAAGTGAAATATGCGGACAACTTTAAGGGGCAGCATATGACTTAAGCCTAGTATAAATTAGTATTTATGTATGATGCCCATAATATTGTGCATGATACATTACTATTTATGTATCTTATTTTGATTGAAAAATAGTGTAGTTTATAAAAGATACATTATACATATAATTTTTCTCAAAAGCATTTTTTGTGATTGATACCTAACACTGTGGTTAATTGACATGTATCTGATACATATATTAAAGTTTGAAATTTGTTGAATTTGATATACATTGCAATGAACAAGTGATGTAGCACTGTCTTAAAATGTTAATCAGTGAAATGAAGATATATAACATCTGATTGATACATAGTCAATTAGACAATTTGACGTAGTTATGTATTTTATACAAAAAAAAAACTATGAATATGATACACTCTGATTTAGTTATAAAATGGTATTGTAGATACATAACAACATCTGATACATAGTCAATTAGACAATTTGACATAGTTATGTATCATATACATAACTATAAATATGATATAAATTGATTTTAATATAAGACATTAGTGTTTATTTATCGACGATAATATTTGATCATGTCTACAAATACATAGTATTGTAGTTGAATAAGTCTGGTGTATGTATCAGGTAGTAAAATATATTGAAATTTGTAATAATTATTTATGAAATACATAATTATGAACATGATATATACTAATTTGTGTTTCAATAAAATAAGGTTATGCATCAAAACTAATATTTGAACACGATGCATTGTACATGATAAAATTGTAATGTATTATAAAGTTGAAATACATTATACATTAAATTAAGAATCAAAATCAACTAGATACATTGAAAATGTGGACATTGGGTAGAGAAGAGTCTTTAGTATCAGGTTCTACTTTCCCCCCTTTTTTTGGAAGCTTTCTCAATGTGTAATTTAGAACTTGAAATGCATCCTTCTTCGATTCAGAATCACAAACACGAGGGACGAGATCTTTAGTTTGTGAAACCAATTGGGTAAGACCAATATTAATCAATGAACCAGAACCCACATGTATCAGAAAAAGATGAACAACAAAAAAAATCAATAATCTGAGCTATTGAAAGCAAAAAAAAAATGATGAAGCAATCCTTCTATTCTTTCTCCTTTGTTCAGTATCAACTCCCGTAGACTTTTTATACTTTGAATAATAGCGTCACCCATGGATATCGACCAAAAGACCTTACCGGAGACATCAAGAACTCGATCTTTTTTCCCTTTTCTTTAGCACTTTTTCCACAGTCAATTTCAAAATCTTTGTTGTCAGAACTAAAAGCATGGCCTATATTAGGTGAAACTAATTGGGTAATCCCAATACTAAAGGATGGAGTATCATCCATATGTATCAGAAATTTATAGATGAAAATATATATTTTTTAAATGAAAAGCGATGAACTGAAGAGAAAAAGAAAAACTACCTATTGAGAAAGTTGAAATTGATTGACTAGAAAGGAACACTTTTTATAACCATGTCTCAGAACCAATGAAAATAACATATTCACACAACTAATGAGAAGTTGACCATTTCCATATCAATGCACAATTCAGAACAATACAATCGTGATATGTGAATTGAGGAAGAGTAAAGAAATAAAGAGGACCAGAAAACTCAACTGCGGCGGCATCAAACGAACAACAATGCATGTCTCTCTCTCTATATATATATATTGAATACCCCATGCAATCAACAATAAAAAAATTTCATCTATGAAATTTGAGTACCTGTACTGTTGTTCATTTAATGCCGTCGTAGGTGAGTTTTATGGTCCTCTTTATTTCTTTACTCTTCCTCAATTCACATATCACGATTGTGTTGTTGTAAATTGTGCATTACCGACTTAAAGTTAAGATTTGATTGATACAACAATTTTAATATTATTAACTATTCTATCAATTCTTGGCTACTATCAAAAGTTAATAATTGGAAATGATTTCCATTAGAGAATTGGGCAGTATGCATTAGGAACTAGGAATACGTGAATAGTTAGGTCTGCAAAATATTTTTCGTGACCAACAGAGTTTTTATTTTCTTATTATTATATTATGATTTAAATTTTGATATATTGGTATATGTAATTAAGTAATTATGTTTATTATATTATATTAATACCATTAGATTTATTTTAATTGAAGGATTTAAAAATTAACCCTAGACTTGAAATATAGGAAATTGATTAAGATTTGGGGATTTTTTGGGTCTAAGATAGACATATAGTAATATGAGCATTATTAGTTTTGAAATCTTCTTGTGGTTATTTATTTAAATAGATTTCATTGATTTGGAAGCCCAATGAAAGGGGAAGACTCAAGTCCCGGAGTAATTGTTCGATTGTTTGAGGCAAGAAAATTTCTCGATCCTTGTTAGGTGTATATAATCATGTATTTTTTTGTGGTATGTGTTGGGGAGTAATGAGACTTGGTAATGGGTTAACTTGCTTATAATGAATGATCCTAATGAGGAAAAATGGGTAATAAAAGGCAACTTGATTATATATTGATATGTGATGTGTTGAGAATGATTGAAAAGATTTATTGATTCATTGTTGATGTTGTTTTACAAGGATTCTAAATGAGGACTGGTGATGTCATGCGTCGAGGCTACCTCTGGGGCGTAAACACGGGACATAGGATCACGTGTGACCCCAAGCTAACCCTGAGTTGGCATATCATAAGCATACTAAAAGATTACTGAATAAATATATTGTGCGGAGGCTTAAATAGTGACAACTAAAAGTGGGGAATACCCAATACTGATATGAATATATAAAAGACTACGATATTCATGAGAAGGCACCATTAAGTAACCAATCCAAGCTAGAATTCATTTAGAATAGCTCTTAAATCTTGATTCAACTTAGGATAGAAAACATTTCAACCTTATGAATCCTTTATGTGAGAATGACCTTTCACAAAAACAACAATACTGATGTTTTACTCTCAAAGCAACCTTTAATTATTTATTTCAATTCCATAGAAAGAACATGCATATGTTCATAAATTCCTCTTTCATAGTTCATTATCTCATAGTCTAAAAATCATGGATCATGCATATGTTCATGTAATTTAACTAAAAAATCATATAATTACTTCAATTCATGCATAAATAAATAGAAAATGATCAATTTGATCAAGATTGAAAGGAACCCATGAAGATTGAGTAAAACCCTAACTTGAATTGAGAATCTACCTTTACAAAATTGGAGATTTTAGGAACCCTATGGAGGAAAGGACTCCATAAGTGACTGCTAACATACCTTAACAATCAATGGTGAATTGGAGTTCTTCCAGCCAAACCCTAGCTTTCTCCTTCCATAGTTCTTGAGGGGAAGTTTGGGGGTGATGGAAATTTAAGAACTTAAAAGAAAGGTTTAGAATGCGTAGTTTTTAGGCTTAAGAGACTTATATAGGGCTTAGGATTAATATCAAAATGACCTAGTTTAGGCATTAATAAATTAGGGAAAAGACTTAAAATCCCCTAAAAATTAACTATCGTCTTGGTCAACCGTAGAAATGATCAGAGATCCTTAATTTGGCCAACTTTTGAAGAACATAATCTACGATTTGTAGGTCCATTTATGGACCGTATAAACCAACCTTTTGACTTAAAATTTCACCAAGTCTAGGACTCACCTACGAGACCTATCTACGACTCGTACATAGGATAGAAACGGTACTGGTCAATCGTAGAAAAAGATGCTGGGAATTAATTTTACAAAAAACTCTACCCTAGTTCTACGGTTCACTTCCTATGGCCGGTAGGACTTCCTACTGTCCGTAGGTTGGACTCGTAAAATCAGTTCTTAGACAAATTTTTGCACTACCCTTTCTTTCAACTTTCTAACTCCCGAGGTGTTACAATATCTTCCCCTTGGGAACATTCTTCCTCAAATAGGACTCAAGCTGATATGAATAGAGTAGGAGAGAAACTAACAGCCCATCATGAATTCATCACATAAATGCACATATCTGAGGAGGAAAATCAACTCCAAGCTAAAACATATTTAAAACATTATTTCATAAGACACACATGCAACTCACATCCCAATGCACATGAACATGGAGAATCACTTCGAGCTAGATCATAAAATTCAAAATTAGATTTTCATGAGAATGCATGCATGAGGAAATATAAGAATGACTAAGACACATGAAACCAAAAGAGTGAACCATGAGGAACTAAATACCTCAATCTAGAGTACAGATGGAGGGAAAGAGATGAGGTTATCAGGACATCATATCGGCCTCGGCCTCCCAAGTAGCACCCTCAACTAACTGATTCTTCCACAAATGCTTCACAGAAGCAATTTCTTTGTTTCTCAACTTCTGGACTTTCCAGTCTAAAATCTCAACTGAAACCTCTTCATAAGAAAGATTCTCTTTAACTCCCAAACCTTCCAAGGGAACAACAATGTCGGATCTCCAACACACTTCTTCAACAAGGAGACAAGGAATACTGGATGCACCGATGCTAAATCATTAGGCAAATCAAGCTCATAGGCAAGTTTACCAATACACCTTAAAATCTGATATTAGCCTACATAACGGGGACAAAGCTTCCCTTTCTTTCCAAACCTCATTACACCCTTCATGAGTGAAATTTTCAAGTAAACCAAATCATCAACATCAAACTCAAGATCTCTTCTTCTAACATCAGCATACAAATTTTGTTGACTTTAAGCAATTTTCAGCATTTCTCTAATAAGAAAAACTTGCTTCATAGCCTCGTGTACTAATTTGGGACCTATCAAAGCAACCTCACCAACTTCAAACCAACCTATAGGAGATCTACACCTCCTACCATAAAGATCCTCAAATGAAGCCATACCAATGCTTTAATGATAACTATTATTGTAAGTAAATTCAATCAAAGGAAAATGATAATCCCAATTACCTTTGAAATCAATCACACAAGCCTTCAACATGTCTTCCAAAGTTTGGATAGTACGCTCTGCTTGCCCATCGGTTTGAGGATGAAAGGACGTACTAAGCTTAACACTAGTACCAAAGCCCATTTGGAAAGATTCCCAAAATTGAAAAGTGAATTGGGTACCACGATCGAAGATAATGGACAAGGGCACTCCATGAAACCTAACCATTTCTCTCAAATAAAACTTAGCATTGTCCTTCATTGAATAAGAAATCTTGACAGGAATGAAATGAGCCGATGTCTTCATATGATCCACAGTAACCCAAATCGAGTCATGTTGTCGTCACGTGCAGGGTAACCCAACAATAAAGTCAATATTAAAATCTTTCCACTTCCAAGTGGGAATGCTAGTATCTTGGCATAAGCCTCCTAGCTTTTGATGTTCAACTTTTACTTGTTGGCAATTAGGACACTTAACCATAAATTCTGCAATATCCTTTTTCATCCCATTCCACCATAGACCTCCCGTAAGTCACGTTACATCTTGGTAGCTTCCGCGTGAATGAAATATTGAGAACTATGGGATTCCCATAAAATTTTCCCCCTCAAATTGTTAACATTGGGAACACACAAACGACCTTGATACCGAAGCACACCATCTCCCCATCGGGAGAAAGCCTCGATGGACTTCTAAGCACCGCTCCCTTCAATTCAACCAAAATTAGATCAAGACCTTGCTTGGCTTTCACATTCAACACAAAGGATGATTCTAAACCATCAAGAACCATAATACCACATTCATTAGAATCAACTAACCGAACACCCAATCGATCCAATCTATGAACATGTCGAACTAAATTCATTTTATCATCCTCAACATGAGCAACACTTCCCATTGATAGCTGACTAAGAGAATTTTCCACCACATTAGGTTTACCGGGTTGGTAGAGGAAACTCATGTCATAATCCTTTAGCAACTTAAGCCACCTTCTTCAGCAAAGATTTAGATCCTTTTGCTTGAACACATATTGCAAACTTTACATATTGCAAACTTTTGTTGTCGGTAAAGACATTATATGAACACCATAAAAGTAATGCTTCCAAATCTTTAAGGCAAACACAACCACCGCTTGCTCCAAATCATGGGTAGTATAGTTTCTTTCGTGAATCTTAAGTTACCGTAAAACTTAATCATTAACTTTCCCGTTGTACATAAGACACACCCTAGTCAAATCTTTGAAGCATCACAATAAACAACAAACCATCAAACCCTTTCGATAGAGTCAATACCAGAGCGGAGGTAAGTATATCTTTCAATTCTTGGAAGCCCTTCTCACACACTTTCAACCATAAGAACATAAATTTATTTTGGGTCAATGCAGTCAATAGAGAGACAATCGTATAAAACCCTTCAACAAACCTCCTATGGTAACCAGCTGAACCCAAGAAACTTCAAATATCTAAAGGGGACAGGGGTCTAGGCCAAATCTTAACCGCATCTTTCTTCTTAGGATCTATCTCAATACCTTTACCGGAAGCAATGTGACCAAGAAAATCCATGAATCTAAACCAAAACTCGCATTTACTAAACTTTGCAAAGAGTTGTTGGTCCTTGGAATTGCAACACAATCCTCAAATGATCGATGTGCTTATCCTCGCTGCTTGAGTAAATCAAGATATCATTGATAAGCACAATCACAAACATGTCAAGGTATTGTCTAAAAACCCTATTCATCAAATCCATAAATGCGTCCGGAGCATTAGTAAACCCAAATGACATTACCAAGAACTCATAATGACCATACCGAGTCCAAAAATCCATTTTTGAAATGTTATCTTCCTTCACCCTCAATTAGTGATAACCCGATCGGAGGTCAATCTTAGAGAACTAACTTGCTCCTTGTAGTTGATCAAACAAATCATCTATCCTTGGAAGAGGATATTTATTCTTAATGGTAACCTTGTTCAATTATCGGTTGTCAATACACATGTGAAGTGAACTATCCTTCTTATGAACAAATAAAACTTGAGAACTCCATGGAGAGATTCTCGGTCGGATGAAACCCTTTTCCAATAAATCCTTCAATTACTCTTTCAATTCCTTAAATTCTATCGAAGCCATATGGTAAGGAGGAATAGAGATATGTTGCGTATTGCGGAGAAGGTCAATACTAAAGTCTATTTCCCTTTTGGGAGGAACACCGGTAGATAATCGAGAAACACTTTCAGAAACTCATTAACAATGGGGCCGACTCAAGAGTAGGGGTTTCAAAAATTTATCGCTAATCCAAACAAGATAATACATGCAACCCTTAGAAATCATTTTTCTAACTTTATGAAAATAAACAAACTAACCCTTAGGAATAAAATTTCCCTCTTTCCACTCTAGAACGGGCTCATTCAGAAATTGAAACTTGATTACTCGGAGTCTACAATCAATTGAAGTGTAGCAGTAATTGAGCCAATCAATACTAAGAATAACATTGAAATCGAATATATCAATCCCTACAAGATCAACATGAGTGACTCTATGGGATAAGGAGACGGAAAATTTTCTATAGACTCTCTTAGCAATAATAGATTTACCAATAGGTGTAGAGATAGAAAATTGGTCTATCAACACATCTGGAAGAACGTCAAACCTCATAGCCGCATATGGCGTCACAAAAGACAAGGTAGCACCGGGATCAAGCAAAGCATAAACATCAAGATTAAAGAATTTCAACATACCGATAACCACATTGGGAGAACCCTCTTGATCGTGATGAGTTTCAAGTGTATAAAATCGGTTTATCTTTGGAGCACTTGAACCCGAACCACTAGACGGAGCTTGTCTACCTTGTCTTCCCTTAGCAATAAGTAATGAACAATCCTTTATCTTGTGAACACTCTTACCGCAAACAAAGCAACCATCCATACCAGCTAAGCATTTACCCTCATGCTTCCTTCCATATCTAGCACAAGTTGTCAATGAAGATCCACCACCATTTTCTCCTTGAGGATTAGGGTTGGGCACCCTATCGTTGTTAAACTTAGGAGACCGAGCATTGGAGTAACCTTGACTGAAAAATCTTTGTCGGAACCTAGAACAACCATGTTAATCGAACCTCGAATGTGAAAAGTCACCATCACTGGTCTTTTACCTCTTTGCCTCCCTAGACCTTTCCTTAAGTTTCTATTCTTCGATTTGTTGAGCATGAATCATTAGGAGAGAGATGCCTATTTTATTTATGAGCATGGCGGCATGAAATTCCTTAACTACCATCTTAGACCCTCCTAAAACAAGCTTGCTCAACCTTGACCTAGGATATATAACCATAGTAGGAGAATATCTGGACAACTACGTGAACTTCAAGACATACTCCTTCACACTCATATTTTCTTGACGAAGGTTAATGAATTCAAGTACCTTTGCCTCTGCCATCTCAAGGGGAAAGAACCTATCAAGAAAAGAAACCTTAAACTTTTCCCAATCAAAAGGACCAGCATCAACTTATCTCTCTTCCTTCCATTGGTTGAACAAAACTTGAGAAACACCTTTAAGTTGGTAAGCGGTCATTTCCACCTTTTCCACCGGCGTTACTACCATGATCATCAACACCTTGTATACCTCATCAATAAACTCTTGAGGATCTTCCTCAACCTTAAAACCATGGAACTCCGGGGGATTCATTCTAGTGAAGTCTCTCTCTCTAGATGCCTCCATACCCACATTTGGGTTAACAGGGACCACAACCTTCTTATTGGCTTGATCCATCATGGCTTGGGCTAACACTTGAAAAGAAGCTCGAAACTCTGCATTAGTCACTTGATCGGCCAATGGGTCAGCAGAAACTTGAGGAGCTTTTTGTTCCACATTCTCATTCGAGTTCCTCCTAACATAAGCTCTTCGAGGGGTCATATCCTGAAAAAAAAGATAAAATAAGGATTACAAGAGAGACATATAGAGTTACACTCTATCGCACGACTTTAGAATGATAAAAGAAGTTGAAGGATTAGAAGAGAGACACATAGAGTTACACTCTATCGCACAACTTTAGAATGATGAAATAAATGGAATTTCCTAAGCATCTTATAGCCTATCATTCATAAATGTGGCGCGCTTCATTCTTTCATAAATGTTGGCACATAGTTTATGGGACATGGGTAATCTCCACTTGTCCGCTCGGTGCTAAGCATAACTTCCACAAAATGTTCTTTAGACTCATCTTAACTTATCTTTCATAAGACATGGGTAGTCACCTCTTGTCTTATTATTCTAGGGCATGAGTAATCACCTTTTGCCTAGTCTTTGGAGGACATCGGTAATCGCCGCTTGCCTCGATATTAGATTAGCTCCTTATCATTGGTTAATTTTAGGTGAAAAGGCCTTTCAACCTTAAGAACCCTTATTATGTGAGAAAACCTTTCACAATCATGCTTTCATGTGTATATAAGAAATCCTTTCAACAACACAACAAAAACAACATCATTGATACTTCACTCTCAAAGCATCCTTAAAACATTGACATCAATTTCATGAGAACATGCATTATTTCATAAATTCATCTTTCATAATTCCATAACCCACATTAGATCATCATAACTTGGAAAAAATGGGATGGGTATGGATTCAAGGGGATTCATCATAAAAACCATGGAATTATATCAATTCATGCTTGAAAGATCATAAAACAATCAATTAAATGAACAATCAAGAGAACCCATAACATATAAGAAAAACTCTAATTCAATTGGGGATTTCTAACTTTACAAATTAGAGAATTTGGGGACTCCATGGAGGAAAGTGCTCCATGGATGAAAATTGTCATACCTCAATGCTAATTGCTTGACTTCAATGGAGGATTATGAGATTTGATCTTGAAACCCTTGCTTTCTTCGTCAACTTCTAGAGAGAGAATTATTTGAGAAGAAGGCTTGTTCTTCTTTTAAAAATTTGAGAGAATGATTTCGATTGGGAAAATTTAGGGGTTTCAAACACTTTTATAGGGGCTTAGGTGAAGGGCAAAATGATATAGTATTAGGTTAAAATAATTAGGAAAAGACCCAAAAGCCCCTAAGAAATAACAGTTGAGCTAACCGATGACCTCGACCTACGGTCCGTCGATCAACTCACAGACCGTCCTGGTTGGTCGTCGATAAGTTCAGAGACCAACACTTTTGGACCTTAAATAACAGGACCCACCCATGGGCTGTGGTCCAAACTCGACCGTGGGTCTCAACTTTTGACCCTAGAATTTCCCTAAGTTTGGGACTCACCTACGAGACCTATGCACGGTTCGTGCACTGGGAGATGGAACGTCCTGGTGTACCGTTGAAAATTACAGAAAACTTGATAATTTGAAGAATCTGACTGGCCAACCACGGGCCTACCTACGTGCCGTGTGTTAGACGATGGACCATCGGTGGCGTCCATTGGTTCTGGCACCAGATCCTGTAATAACTGAAATTTTACCCTTTTTGAATTTGAGGTGTTACACTGTAGGACTTTCTACAGTCCGTAGGTTAGACCCATAAACACCAGTTCTCAGATAGATTTTTGCACTACCCTTTCTTTCAAATTTCTAACTCCTGAGGTGTTACAAAAAAATACACTACTGTTGAAACACAAAATCCCCAAAACTTCAAAGGTACCCATGCCTGTAACCATAAGGCTCTAGCACTGTCAAGGATAAACCTATGCTTCCTCTTAACTACTTCATTTTATTGAGGAGTATAAACACAAGAGCTCTGATGTGAGATACCATTCTCTGTTAAAAAATCATGAACTTGGGAGTTGAAGATCTCAGTCCCATTATATGTTCTAAGGCACTTCACATTGATTCCAAATTGTGTTTTCACCATACTCATAATTATTTTTTAAGACAATGCGTGTATCAGACTGAATATGCATAATTAAATCCAGGTATACCTAGACATATCATCAACCAACGTGTGGAAGTATCTTTTACCATCATGATTAGGAACCCTATAAGGCCCCCACACATCACCATGTATAATAGAGAAAGCAGAAGTAGAAGCAGAAGAACTAGTAGTAAATGACAGTCTTATCTGTTTAACAATAGGACAAATAGTACAATTATGATCCATTTCTTGCACACTAGGTAAACAATCTATCTTTATTAAGACCTTAACAGGTGCATGGCCAAGTCTCATATGCCAAATACTAGTTAAAGGTAATTTATTATAACAAGTAAAAACAGAAAAATTAAAACTAGTGTAGGTGTCACATGAGCGGGTAACAACATGATCTTCAAGCTTGAGATTTATTTGTAGCAGGGACATACCTTGGTTATCTTTACCATCCCCAGGACCCTCCCATTGAAGAGATCCTAAAAGATACAGATATCAAGAAAAAAATAACGTAACTCATCTCAATTGCTTTGTTAGTTGGGAGACAAAAAGTAGGTTGTACTTGAACTCTGGGATAAACATAATATCTTTCACTATTTTATCTTGAAAAACAAGTGATTCACCAACATGACCAATGGGAACTTGACCTCATATGGGTAAATTTACTTTTAAAGTTCCTTGATCTCTAAGATCTTTATGCTGGTTCATCATACTGAGATTATAAACCATATGATTTGAAGCATCTATATCAACAATCCAATTATAGTTCACTACATCAGACATAAGTGCAGTGACAGTACCTGAGGTACTAGTAGTAGCAACATTAGCCATAGTGTCCACTTCTTTGCCCTTGCTTAGCATCCAAAGGATCTAAGTATATTTTCATGAGTAAACAATGACATACCTTGTGTACCTGTTGAAAGAATGCTAGAGGATGAGACATAAAACCTAGTGTTAGGACTTATAAGAGGGTCATAGGCTCCATCATCATTGAGATGATTTCCTCCAATAGCAACACTATTGGCATGAGAGGAAGATCCACCTCCTTTCCTCTTAGGATAGCCATGAAGTTTGTAACAATGATCTCTACTGTGGCCTTTGAAGTGACAGAAATCATAGTAGAGTTGAGAATTGCCATTCTCATAGGCATTCCTTCCATCACCATAATTTCTTTGTCTAAAACCTCCATAATTGCCATTACCATTACCAGTACTATATCCAGTATTCCCTGATGCGCTTGATGTAGTAGTGCTACTGGATCCAGTTTGATAGCCACCATTGCCAGCATGATGGCTATGAAACATCCTATTGCTCATAAAAGCAGTTTCTAAGTGAACTTCAAGGGAAGACGAGTTGTTGTGAGCATTATTAATCCTTTGGCTATCAACATTGATGATCATAGCATAAGCTTGATTAACATTAGGGACAGGAACAATCATTAGCACTTGACTTTTAACATGAGCATATGACTCATTTAGCCCCATCAGAAACCCACAACTTTTGAAACTGGAAATGTTCAGAGTATTGCTTGGATTCAAGGCATGCACATGAAGGAGGAGGCATTAAGGTTTTAAATTCATCCCAAAGTTTTCTCAAGGAAGAAAAGTAGGTAGACGCAGAAGCAATGCCTTGAGACAGTGTAACAATCTCCTTATGCAAATAGAATGCTCTAGATGGATTAACCTTATCAAACCTCTCACGAACATCTTCCCAAACAGTGTGAGCTTCAGATCCATATATGATTGTACTAACTAGACTTTTAAATACAGTCTTCATAATCTAACCTAGAACAATCACATTACATCTCTCCCACCTATCATGCATAGAAACAAGATACATGTCCTTTCTACAGGTACCTAATAGAAATTCTAACTTGTTTTTTCCAAGTTAAACAAGTCTCAAGGATCTACTCCACAATGAGTAATTTTCAAATCCTAAAAGTTGAATTGAAACCAGAACAGAACTTTGAGTATCAAATGGATGAATGAATAAATGATGATTGTGATCTACCTGGTCAGCTGGATTGAGTTGCATCCCTAGGTGCTGCATTGTAGTAGCTACAGGAACTTCTGCAAGAATCACCATAATAGAGATATATTCGAGGGAATTGAAGCAAAAAAATAGAGACAAAATCGAGTTGGAATCCTTTCCTAAATCAAACTTCTACTACGAGCACACATAGTTTGATTTAAGGAATACAATAGGCACGGATTTCTTGTGGCTCTGCTACAAATTGTTCTAACTACCAATGTCTTCTAGAAGCTTCTATTCTAAATAACTTTCTTAACTAACTAACAACTTTGATTGCCATGTATAATTAATCATTTACATGTCCTTAAAACAAATCAACTCAAGAGTTTAGGAAGCAGTTGAGAATTATTTGGATGAATTAATTTGTAGTAGCCTGCCAATGATCTTTGAAAGGGAAAACTATGATTATATGGTCAGGAATCGCGACATTTGTAACAGACCATAAAAACTCATATTTAACAATGAAAGAGGGAACAAGTGAATAATAAATATTATACATGATTCAATATCAACCATAACATCGTAGACAAAAAATCAAATGAGAAAGAGCTGAGGTCTACATTGTCAAAGATGAAAAAGAAAAGTTACATTTTTATTGCAACGGGAATGAGCATGTAAGGACAAATACTCCGAATATGTAAGCAATTAACGACAATGGTAAATGCAGTGCTCCATCTCCTTGGATCTCTAAGACTAAACCAAGTTCATATCTAAAATCTAAGAAAAAGTGCTTATACAATTAGTATAACTTGAACTCAATGCCAAATCAAGGATGTAAGAAATTAATTACCTCTTCGCTACTTGAGTCAACAATTAAAACATGGATACTAAGTTTATCGTCTCCTGTGAAATCTTCCACATCTTTTTTTATCGCACTGGCTGAATCTACAAGTTCACCGTTGTTAATACAAGTTAATGGATGGACTTTAAAGTGTGTATATCCCATATGCATAAGGAATATGTATAAGCTCGCTACCGTATTGTAGTTTTTATTCCTCAAGCTTGGGAAAAGTTTCCCTATCAACTTGCCATTCTGAAAGGTTGACCACTCACAAAGTCAAAGTTTTAAGACTTTGATAGATGTCCTCACTTGCATCCCAATTGTTCTCGATGAAATTAGAGAGCATAAACTCCAGAATTTCAAGATTAGGCAATGCCGTGATTGCTGACAACAAAGCAGGTCTCAGGGGAAAACTATACAACTGTAACTCTTTCAAGCTAGTAGGGAAGTGATATTCATTAGAAGGTGGGATTAACTCGGAGTCATAAACATCCCTCTTGTAATATCTTTCAATAAGTGATTCAAGTTTATTAAGGACATCAAACTTGGGAAACCAATCGCCGTGTGTAGAAGGATCTCTCTGATCCAGGATGATGCAATCAAACTGCTGAAGATTTGAGAACTTCTCCAGAGTATCACTTGTGCCTTCAAAATATGAGATAAGAATTGTGGGTAAAGTTGCCAAGTCTTCTAAGTTTGAGTTCTCAGCTTCAATAATATTATCCGCATCCTTTTCAAAGAAAGAACTCATGTCAATGCTCACATGTTTCAGCTTTGACAGTTCCAATATTTTGGGTAGCAGTACCATTATGATGCCATGATCTATTTTGATAAACAGAGTTTCCATATTCTGGAGGTTCACCCATGAAAGTGGGATAGCTTTTACTTCAGTTCGAATCTTTCAGAACCTCAAATGAAATAACGAGCCTATTTCTTCCATTAAAGAATCTCCCAGAAAAGTGTTACCCAGTTGCAACACTCTAACAAGTCTCATGTGTCTTGTGTTGACAGATATAGCTGGATTTATCAAACAAACCACTCATTTTCAAAGATATGAGATGCTTACTACCAGTTGAAGACGTATTATAACTGAACAAACACTTCTTTTGTGGAGTTGGTCATTGTCAGTATGAATGGTTAGAAGATTGCATAGGAAATCCGAAGCATGAAATCCTGCACCTGAATTGATTAACTTGAAAAACTCTTCCTTTTTGGCTTCTCCTGAACAAAAATCGTGCACATCATCTTGCACATAGCAAACCTTGGAGGGGAAATGATCAACCATTATCAGGCTACCAGAAATTAAAGCATCCAGGTAACTTTAAGTTGCTTCCTCTAAACTACTCTTGGATTAGATATCATCATCCACCAACCCTTCGGCCATCCACAACTGCATCAACTTAATGGAGTTCATTTTCTCTTCGATATCTTCCAAAGTAAGACAACAACGACTTCAGGTGGAATGGTAAATGGTCATAACTTAATTGCATAAACTTCATCATCTGCAAATTGTTGTTTGCAGAAATAATGGAATCCAGATTATGTTGAATCTTAAGCTGCAAATTCCTTTCCTATTTCTTTCTTTCCCTTCCTCTATCAATTACTCTAGCAATCAAAACAAGAGCCAAAGGAAACCCTTGACATTTCTCAACTATTTGGTATCCAACTTCTGACAGTTCAGCGGTGCAACTTCGTTGATCAGTACATCATTTAACTTGCAGACATACCTTACTACTTTGACTAGTTAACATACTTCTATTTCCTCTCTTAACCCTTGTAAAATATGCTATTGACATCACCCCTATTGCAATATCCCACATATCATCCAAGATGATGAGGTACCTTTTATAGTATAGTAGTCCTTGTAGCTTTTCAGCAAGGTCATCCTCACTTTCTTTTTTCCCAAGACAGTAACTTGCTAAAGAATCCCCTGCAACGCCTTTGACTTGTTATACTTTTGGGAAATAGTGCACTAAGCACGAACATTGAAATGACTAGCAACTAATTTATTTTCATACATTTCTTGTCCAAAGTAGCTTTATCGAGTCTTGGCATTCTGACAATCGAAATGACATCAAGCTTGGATTCATGTTCATCACAGAGCTGGTCAATGATCCAGGCTTCTTGGTGAGATGTGCTATCTCATAGTGTACTATAGTACTAGGTCGAAGGTAGACTAGAATGCAGTAAAAGAAATTTAAAGAACAGTAAAGGTAAGGAGTTTTTATATGGAAACCTCCTTGCTCAAGGGAGGAGTAAAAGCATGACCTGCACTCACAGGATTTCCAACTGTTTTCACTAATGTCAAGCAACAAGTGAATAGAGACTTCAAATATACCACATGAGATTAAACTCTTAATCTCACTACAAGTAATAACTCTATTACTTAACCGAGCCAAATCAATGCCTCCATTTCCCACTATATTAACTAACTTTAATTAATATAGACTTCACTTACAAGACGCAAAATTAACTATAACTGTGTTCTTGTATTTGGTACACAAAGCAAAGACTTGATGCGTTTCTTTATAGATGATAAACATATCTTACAATATTAGCACATTACAAGCATATAAACAACAACACTTAGAAGATGTCCTTGATATCTCTATCAGGTCCCTTGATGTATGTGTGTTAAAGCTTGAGTTCTTCAAAGACAAAATATAACACTTTTGAATGAGTGATCTTTGTTGTTTGTTATGTTGAATATATCAATCAACCAATGATGTATTATCCGTTGAACAAACAAACTCGTCCATTATCATTGGAGGAGTACACTATCCTTCTCAACTAACCGCTGACAGGATAGCTTTACCTGTTCACCATTCAAACTTGGATGAGGGCGATTCTACCTTTGACCAGGTCCAACCTTTGTAAGAATCATCAAAACACTGAAATACTACACTTCTTCTTGCTCATGACCTACTATTACCTCAATAAAAGATGATGAGGTTGGCTCAATTGGCTCATCAGAAGACTTTGGGGGTCATCCCCATTCTTATCATCCAGGTGTCAATTGGTGCCATCTTTCACGATAAGCTTGATCTTATCAGTGACACTCATAAGTGAGAAAATGACATGAGAGAGATTTATCTCTGACAAAAATGGAACTAATGACATGTTCTGCCTCATATGCCACATCTAAAGCACGCACCCAACAATTTTTAACTACTCCACTAGTGTCATCCAATGTTTTTATGACTTTCCCGAAAGATGATCTTAGGAATTCGAGGCTTTCTTTCACCATCCCAATTTTTTTAGCAGAGAAACTGAATAGACATTGGAAATGAGTAAATCATTTATATGTCTGAGTAGAAGATTCATGAAGAGGAAACCATCATCCATAGGAAAGCAAAGTTGAGATGACTTTGGGGATTTCAAAAAATTTGTCTGGTATTTCCCTGCATTTGTTCAAATTCTAGCAAGAAGTCTGGAGCTAAAAAGTCCATTTCATTGATATTATTCTCCGAACTCACCAAAATAGATATCTTCCTTATAAGTACTCTAACCTGTGCCAACATATCATTAAATTTGTAACGATGGATAAAATGTTTCGGTATATCGGTGAGAAAGAGCAATAGGAACTCCATCATGACAGCTACTGCACCTACCATGTGTCCTTGGATAAGAATTAGATAATTTTGAAGAATCTTTCGAGATGCTTATAGGATATCCTTAACAAACTCGTCTAGTTCAGTTGACCTTGGTTCTTTCATGAGCTTAGAAGTACAAATATATAAAACCTCCAACTCAAGAGTGATTATGTCGATGATTAAAAAAGTGATGTTGGAAGAGCATTGAGAGACGTTATATTAACCATAACGAAAAATAACATCATGAACATCTTGTTTATACTCTCCAGTCTAAAGATCAAAACCAAACTGTACAACTCTATGAGCAGTGAATTGGACTCGAGGATAGAGATATTCAGTACTTGTTTTGTTAGCCATGCAGTCTCACATGGAAGTAACACTCAGAGTAGTAAGGTAATATTAAAGGGACTACATGTCTTGGATTGTTCATGTCAAGTAAAAAATGTTCAGACTTGGTAGCATTCTGTGATTCTAACTAGGGAGCTTGTGTGAAGTCCAGGAAATCAGTAATAGGCTATGTCGTAAAGTTTGGAAATGCAATGATCTCTGGGAAATCAAAAAACAAAGTATTGTGTCAAAAAGTTTTGTAGAGGAAGAGTTCAGAAGTATGGCTACCACAGGAGATGAGATAATATGGATTAAAGGACTATTCAAGGATCTAGGAATAGAAGTAAACTTGCCTGTAAAACTGTTTTGTGATAGCAAAGATGCCATACAGATAGCTGCACATCCTATTTTTCATGAGGGAATAAAGCACTTTAATATAGATTTTCACTTAGTAAGGGAAATGTTTTTGGAAGGGCTTATTCAGACACATATAGGAACCAAAGAACAATAGACTGATCTACTTACCAAAGGGTTGTGCAAGCCTCAACATGAAGCACGTATTGACAAGCTTGGAATGAAAAATGTCTTTTTGAGGGGGATTGTTGAGGACATGTAACTAATTAATTATACAGACATATCTTGAGGGGGATTGTTGAGGACATGTAACTAATTAATTATACATGAAAATCGAAGTTGTTAGTTATTTAGAGTAGAAGTTTTTAGAACACATTGGTAGGTAGAACAATTGATAGCTATATAAATGTATTGTTCATTGTAAATTTCATATGAATGAAAATAGTCTCTTTCAGTTCTCCCAGTTTCACTCTTATAATTCTTCAAACACTCCGATTAATGGAGTCTCTTAACAATTTTCTTAGACGGTCATTCTACTAATGAAAATTATGCACCAAAGTGTTGTGAACATGGATATCCCAGAGGCTAAACCATCTGGAGGCCTAAGAATAAGGCAACCCCACATAGATTTGTTTGGGATCAAGGTTGAGTAGAGATAAAAAGTTTATCACTGCGGTTTTGGCAATTTAGGCATATTGTGAAAAAAATTGTCATATCCTCTCATCTATTTCTAGAGTCTAATTAAGCTTCTTATCTCCATTTTTATCTCTAACTAGTTACTTGTTATTTCGGTATTTTTCATTGTAATTCAATAGTTGGAAGTGTTGTCTTTGTAATTTGGATATTAGTGATTCTATAATACTTGAGTAATTCAGTTGATAATTCGGGTTTGCTACATTGGTGCTTTCATCCATCGGACTCCAACAATGGCTATGTTTCTACCAAGATTTAGTGGCAACGACAACTACGACCCAAAGAAACTGGATTTTTTGGGTAGAGTTGTACTTCACATACCTTGGATTCTTCGAGGAGTGGCTACCTGTACCTCTGTTCTACCTTGATGGTGAATATTTTTCCTGGTTTGATTGGTGGTTTCACAACAAGCTATCTTTTGATCGAAACTATTTCAAGGGTACATTTTACTCAGCGATTTCAAAAACAAACAGACATAGATATGTTGGGTAGTCTAGATAATTCCTCAGAGGTTCATTTTGACTACGTTAATTATGTCCATGTGGTTTCACAATCAGCTGTGGAGTTTCCCTTTTGTGCTCCCAGTCATTTTCTAAAGTCCTCTACAACTGCATCATCCTACGATGCTAGAATCTCAAAGGCGGGCCAGGTGTTCGATAAATTTCCTGTGAAGTATCACTATGTAGAGTCTGGGGAATTGATTGCTAAAGACAATATTGATGTGGAACCTATTGAAGACATAGATACACACAAATTGAGAATATAAATTCAATAGAAGCAAAATTGGTAAATAAACCTTCTTCCATCACCGAAGATCAAGTGATCAAAAAAATTCCACACACAACAGTAAGTTCCAACATTCATGATATGAAAGTTATTATCCATGGTTTTGAATACTCTGTATCTACAGTAACCAAGGTGTACAACGTTAGCTTGTGGGAGGAAAATTCACATGATAATATGGTGTTATTAGAAAAATTTCCTCCATTGAATATATTTGGTTTTCTGTTTGCTTTTTCTTATCAAGGAACTGTGATGTCAAATGTGAGTTCACTACTTGATAGCATAATTCTCCCGAAGAATATCGTGGCGATAACCAAAATATAGAGATGCTTTGCCTTGACTTGCGCTTACCCAAATGCAATTGGGTTGATATTGGGTAGGAGTGCACTCTTCCAAATTTTGTTGTTGTCTGATATATATGTTCTTATAAGAAATTCAACATTCGGGATTTTTCTCTTGGAGGTGCCACTTGGTTGACTCCAATAATGAGGCCACAGACAGTTTCTTTAAGGGTATTGTCACACTCTACCTATATTGTTATTGATAAGTTTTCTTTGGAGAATAGGATTTTCATTCCGACAAGTGACATACATTCTATTGAAGTACCTCTTAACATTGAAAATGGAAGACCAACTGGTGGGTGTGATCAACTTAGTTTGAGTCCATTTCCCTTTGATCATGGCGTTAAATTTGTTATTGTACCTATTTGTTTAACTGTAATGGATCTTTGTGTATGGGATTCGAGAATAAGTTTCACATTCATGGTTCTGAAGGATTACACAATTAACGTGGAGGCACTATAATTGCAGGACTGTTCTGTCAGGTTTTGCTTAATTGCTTATTCAAACTCTATGACTAAAGTGTGGGATCCCAGACTATCTTGATGTGTGAATTCCTCCATTTTGCAATCTGATTTGGCACTAGTAGTTGCTCTTTCTCCAAATTTTACTCATTGTTATATTGTTGAAAGAGGTCTTTCTTTCTACCTGACAACTTGGAGAAGAAATATTCTTGTTTCCCTGTTGGCATGGCATGCTGAAAATAAGGCCTAATACGGGGACATGCCTACTTTAGAGACGTGTTTGCTCGAGGTTAATATTTTCGCAAGTCTTGGTATGCTCCTGGTTTGGAAGGATAACTATGGCCTTGTCTCTGTTGCCAAATATCTCTGTAGTTTTTGGTCAGCTTGCATTATGCTAATCTTTCCTTACTTCCATCGTTGCAAATTTGAAAAACCGGATAGTAAGATCATATTCATTCGTTTTCAAATGTGTATGACCAACTTCTTATATGGTTCACTCGGTGGCAATGATGATTACTTCTGGGCTTTTGGATCTGCCAAACCTCTTGTCTCTAGATTGGCTTTCCTTGTTTCAACTCAACTAATTTTCTTGGTGGGTTTAGGAGAGAGAAATTGTGCTACATATTCCATTAAAGTTGTTGTCGTGCTAACCATTGGAGTGAGCATTTTTTTATATTGGAGCAAACAATGACATGCCAACAAGAAATTCAACGAATGTGAAAATACCAATCTCTTTGGTTGCTGTTTGGACGGATGGAACTTACTATTTATTTATTCCTTGGTACACTACTCTTCTCTCTTTCCATGAGGAAACACTATGTTGTTCATCTTGTATTCCTAAGATACTTAGAACAAAACTCTGAAGAACTTGGTAAGAAACAACAAAGTTTAAAGAGTATTTTCAAACTAGAAAATTAAACATAGAAGAGAAAATAGAATCAGAAACATATTAGAAACAATATAAAAATATTTTTCTCAACGAAAGAAAATCGAGCCCACTGAATGCACAATGTCCCTCTTAAGGAAATTATTCCCCTCAAGTACCCGAGGTTAATGGAATATATCCTCCCAGGATAGAACGATATTACTCACCGGTGTATCGGTACCTAAAACCACAGTGTCAGCGAACCACTCAACGGTAGTAAAGTACATTTAGAATACTAGATTTAGTAGTAGTAGAAGAAGTCCAGAAAAAGTCATTCATTTAAAATGAAAGGAAATCCCTCAATTTATAGAAAACAAAGGGTAGTGTGAAAATGTTCTTATTGTGCCTTACCAGAAAGGTCACAACCCTTTGGAAAAGTCACAATCTTTCATAAAGATCACAACCTTTCATAAAAATCACAACTTTTCATAAAAGTCACAACTTTTCATAAAAGTCACAACTTTTCATAAAAGTCACAACTTTTCATAAAAGTCACAACTCTTCATAAAAGTCGCAACTTTCCATAACCGTCACAACTCTTCATAAAAGTCGCAACTCTTCATTTTCCATTCACACCTTTTAAAACCCAACAATCCCCCGCATAAATGGGGAATGACTCCAAGACAAAGAAACGGGAAAGTATGTGTACTTTACAAGCAAGGATCAATTGCATCTGGATAAGTAGGTTTCCAATTGAACTTTCCGTAGTGAATAATTAACATTTCAAGGACACTTCATCCAATTCTAAGTGTCAACGATCCCTAGTCAGTACATAACCCAACTAAATGAGTTGTGGTCGAATCCCATAGGGAGTGGTACATATTTGAGAATCAATCAAAAAGTATGAATATGATCAAATCAGTCATAGGAATAGACATTATCAAATAAAAGCATAACTCAACTTAAGGGGTGACACGCATGTCAAATAGCAGGGGGGTTTGGTTTCAATTATCAACTACATAGCAGCAAACAATACGAAAATGACAATAATGAGACGGGTTCTTGGGATGTGATTCAATTATAGGCTAATGTAGATAAATGGGTAATTGCAACTGTTAGGAAATAGCTGAATATTAGTGAATAAGCTAAACCATAAAGGAGGTAAACTTTCTCTCGAACAATTTACCCCGAATCAAGTCAATTTCTCTCGAACATCGACAAGCATGCAAAATAAGAACAGCGTATGCCTTAGTCCATTCACTCTCTCGAGCTGAATGTGTGGAAAAGGGTTTAGGATTCATTCTATCGAGATGAACCCATGACAACCCAATATCCACAGACCATCAATTAATAATCTTGGTTTTAAAACCTCACTCTCGAGCAAGCCAAAAACACAAAGTTAGAACTACATTTGCAACTACAATTCTTTAAATTATACCATAATTACTAATTGAAATCACTTCTAATCAACATTTAGACTAACAATTAGCAACACCCATAAACTAAATCAGCCCATAATCACATAATCACACCCCAAGAATTGGGGTTTTAGCTAGACATCATAAAAAGATAAAAATCGTTATCAAATTGAGTTTCCATCAACTGGGTAAGATTAATTTCGTCTTTACAAAGGTCAAAATTGAAGAATCTCAAAGACCCACTTCCAATTTCTCAAAAGTTAAACAAAAAAAAATCTTCAAAGCTAAGGAAAAACTTGTCTCAATACTCCGAGTTTTTAAAATATTCAGAAATATGATATTTTCTAATGATAAAAAGCTTCATTTTTTCTAAACAAAATGCTCAAAAACGTATTTATAGTCACCAAAAATATGTTGCAAAGGATCATTCGGCGCAGTATGTCGGGCTCACCGATCAGCTCGGTGATCCGCCCTATGGTCAATGTCCTCGCCTTTCTGCATTGGCCTTCAGCTTCCTCAAGTTCTGTAACTTTAGGCGATCCAACACTGCATCACGGAACCACTCAGCGATCCGCTGACTGCTCCTTTCTCTCGCCAACTTGATTTTCTCCTTCAGGGCTTGGCACACTGGACCTTTAGGCTGTCAAGAGGTTGTTCGGCGACTCGCCAAAGGGACTTGGGGATCACCAGGCTTTCATTTCTTTGTTCTTTCAGCTCGCTTTGTTCCTTTTTGTAAATTAATATCCATGTTTTGTTCCTCAATCCATATACCTGGAAATCAATGGTTTTTCATCAGTTATTGGCACAAAATAAGCATTTGAGGACACTAAATCATTGTAAATAAAGCCCTAAATGAGTCAAAATCTCAGACTCATCAATACCCCCAATTTAAATTTTGCTTGTCCTCAAGTAAAACTCAAGTTCAGCAGTTCAAAAAGGATGTCTCAAACAGTGCTACACAAGACTCAATCATGAATACACACAACAAGACTCAACTTACTCATGCAGGGGTCAATTGTGCACTCAATGGTTCACGTTGTGACTCACCATTACCAAAGATTCTCAAGTTCACAATACTTGCTTCAAATGCAAGTTCAAGCTCAACAAAGATACTCAAATGCCCTCACACAAAGAATAATTCCATATTCACACACAATGGTTCAACAATTTATAGTTCCGAAATCACATACAACTCTCACACTCACAAAGATGAACATATGCATGACTTCACTCATAGGTTTGGCCTTATTTTCCAATCAACACGTGTTTCAGCTCACTCAAGATCAAAAAGGTCTTTTCAAGGCTTGTAACGGGGTTGAGTGTAAAGGTATGGTCATTTAGGCTCAGTGCTTGCTATCCTCATGATATGTGGTATGAACAACACTTTCTTCCCTTATATTTCATCATTCTCATTCATGCTCAAAATTCACCCCATTATTCACTTCCCATGGACTATTGGACACCCCATTTCTTGTGCACTTTCACAATTTTATTTCAAAACGTTTTCATTCTTCTTCTTTTTTCCTTCTTTTTTTTTGTATAGAGGGGTTCCATCTTTTTTCACAACCATAGGTCAAGGGAGCCTTCTTTGCACTTCTTGATTTACCTTTTCTTTTCACCACACCCCCAACTTAGGCTTTTGGCCTAAGTTGGCTATTCAAACTAACCATATCTCATGAGGATTAAGGGTGAAGGGATAAAGAAAAGTCACAATTGCATCAAGTTTCTTCCAAGAAAAACGGTAAGCCTCAAAGGATGTTCAAGCAAGGTTCACACACTCACAAGGTTGGCCACAAAAGCGGTATAATATCAAATTGTTTCACTCTTCAAAATTATTGCCTAAGATCATTTCAAGAGCCTGCATTACTTAGCCAACCGGACCAATGGGGAAAATTCTAGGTGTCATCACACATGGTTCACGGTAAGCTCATCACACAAGACGTTGGCACCAATATCAAACACGACTCCACACTTTTGCTAGTGTGCAATGTTCATCACAAGAGACTCATTCGATAATCGTCTAGTCAAAATGAGATACAAAGAGTTCACATATTGTCTATGCAACTTCATTTGGCCTCATCATAGCCACATATTCATCTTTGTTCGATTGAGAGCACTATTCAAGTCATTGGTATTGATCATGACCGATACTCAAATTTGCACAAGAACAACCACATTCAAACACAATCAGGAAGTGGCAAAAATTTTCAGAAGGGTAGGTCCAAAAATCATTTGCAATCAAAAAAAGGAGCCACAAGCTCAAATATCCACAAAACAGTGCCAAAACAAAATTTAAAGCATAAAACTCAATATATAGACAAAAGTAATATTCACAAGAGGTAGGTATGGAAATACCTCACCCCACCACAAACAAAAAGCTATTTGTCCTCAAATGCAATAAAGTACTAAAACACCAATAAAAGTGACAGAGAGGGAGGTAAAGAGAAGTCATGTGTACGCGGTCGCTCCATCTGTCGGGGCATCAGTGCCCGGTGTTGCCTCAGCAGTACCAGCTCCAGTGGACTCAACTATGGTGGTGTCTCTCAAGGAGGCCTGGCAGGCAGTCTCGAACATCGCACCCTGAAGATCAGCGAGGTCATCATACACGACAATATCTCGCTCGTCAATATGCTCCTCATCAGTCTCTGCCTCTGATGCATCAGCTGCTATGTCATCCATATGTGCATCTCCGGTGGTAGTCGGAGGAATCTCAGATACTGCTGGAGCACCCTCTGTCTCGGCTCTGCGTCAAATAAAGAGGTGAAGTCGGTAGACTTGAGATAGTCTACATTCTTTCTCAGATCTGTCACCTCAACATTCAAAGTCGTCACCTCGGAATACTCCCTCTGTCGACTCTCATAAGTCATGACTCTCACATTCAAATCATCAATAGAAGTACGAAAGGGGTTCAGTGCAGCAAGGATAGCACTCTCGATCATTCATGGTATTGTAACCTCCAATCGGGTAGCCCTCACATACGCAGAATAGGCCAAGTGTCCCATCTTCACGATCATAGCCTGAGTAATCCTAGGGGGCTGGGATGCAGTAGAAGCACTAGGAGTCTGAGAAGATGTGGAAGTACCTAAAGCCCGGAGGCTGGAGTAAGCAAAGATGCCTCTGCAGGTATAGAGTCAATATCCACCTCTAGGGATGCGTCTACCAGGGAAGCTCTCTTCTTGTCTGTTTCCTCATGAGTGTACTCGGCCTCTATACGCTTGATATCAGTAAAGGATGTAGGAGTGACCGCAAAATCTCTCGTATCATCACGAGGAACTCCAACATGCTGGCACAACTCTATGATTAAGACTGGGAATAGAAGGGACGTCTGGCGCTGTTTGGCCCTCATGTCCATCTCCTGCTCAATAATAATTCCCAAGTTGAGCCGCTTCTTTGCTAAGATTGATCCTAAATAGGCTGCCTTTGCATGATGGAATATGGATTCATTCTACAAAGGCATGGTGGAGTTGCTGATGAATCTGAACCAATACCGTGCAACTACATTCAAATCATTCTTCTCTATATGGACTCCCGCCTCAATCTACCTCGGGGTGGTATCAGAAATAAGTGGGGAAAGCTAACCCTTTAGGTCATCTATGGACTGAGTTGTCACTAGGCCCTCATAGTCATGCTCGAACCCTGTGGCTCTCTCAAGGGCAGTGTTTATGAGATCGCTGGAACACCCGACTTCGTTACCTCAGACCATAATCGAATTCACCGTTCTGAAGGCACTGGACTTATTCTTCCCCTGAGGAACCAGATCACCGTAAGCAGAGTAGAACTCATGAACCCAGGTGGAGATATATGGGCTTCGAGGCCTGGTGAAGATATGGAATTTGTGCCACTAGAGTATCTTCCTCACACTAGAGTATCTACCCTCTAGGCCCTCCGTGGATAGTAGCTTCTCCTCTAAAATCGTCCTCAACCCGTCGACTTTTAATCTATTGGGTAGCCTGGGAGGAGGAATCTATACTAGTGGCACTGGGGCCACAAGTGGTGCCGGAGCTGGCACTGTAACTGCTCGAGAGGAGGCTGTTGGAGCTCTAGATGAGTCAGGGCGAGACCTAGCATGGATCTCCACTTGCCTAGACTATAGTGGTTGGTCATCATCCGACTCGGAGAACGCAGTTTGGGAGTCAAGGGACTCTCCCTCGCTGCCGGAGTTGTGCTTCTAAACCTCAGTCATGGGTGTTTTTACCTTGCCCTTGCCTCCTTTTGAAGGCTTTGTCCTTCCCTTTTTATGAGGATTTGATCCCCCTTCATTGATCACTATACCCCGTGCTTTTTTACGGGGCGACATATCGAGGTTAGTCCTACCCTTATCTGCAAAAACATCAAAAAGAGTTAGAATCATTTCATGAAAAGTTGCAGAAAAATAGTTGCAAACAGACTAGCCGAACCGGTCAGCGAGTCGCTGAATCACTTTGGCGAGCCAAACTGTGCTCGCCGAAAGGATTGACTCAAAATTTCCTCAGACAAATGGCATGTCGGCGATGAGAGGGGCCTTACGGTGAACCGCCAACAACATTCGGTGAGCAAGGACCAACCCGCCGAAAGTTACAGTGCCATTTAGGGATTAGGGGCGCAGAAAGGGCGATCAAGAAAAACAATCGGTGAGTCGCCGAGTGCACTCGGCGAACTCAAGCTTCTCGCTGAAAGTTACAGAACCCAAACTCGATTTTAGCATGAAATTAGAAGGGATCAAGAGGGATTCAGTGAACCGCCGAGTGGTTCAGTGAACTCGATCCAGCTCGCCAAACTGCCCAACGTGCCTACTTTTTACCCCGACTTCCAAATTCAACCCCGCAGCCTGATACGCTCAAATTACACCTCTCTAAAGAAGTGTAAGCGATCGTTATCAAGTAAAGAACCCAACTTGTAGGTTGGGGTCGATCCCACAAGGAAAATGATTTAGACTTTACTTTAACCCACGATTATATCCAATTAGTCAA